>CM050164.1:365977638-366192638 GCA_027410445.1 Discoglossus pictus | reverse complement strand
GCATTTTTAAAAAGCCCCAAAAAAAGTAGATAAAAACATTAAATTATAAGTACTCACACGCACAACCAGCGCATTTAAAAAGACACAAAAAAATATATATATATAAGTACTCACATCTAACTCATAATTAGTGATGTCTCAAACATAAAATTTTGGGTTCGCGAACGGCGAACACGAATTTCCTCAAATGTTCAATGGGCAGGCGGATTTTAAAACCCACAGGGACTCTTTCTGGTCACAATAGTGATGGGAAAGTTGTTTCAAGGGGACTAACACCTGGACTGTGGCATGCCGGAGGGGGATCCATGGCAAAACTCCCACGGAAAATTACATATTTGATGCAGAGTCTGGTTTTAAGCCATAAAGGGCATAAATCACCTAACATTCCTAAATTGTTTGGAATAACATGCTTTAACACATCAGGTATGATGTTGTATCGATCAGGTAGTGTAAGGGTTACACCCGCTTCACAGTGACAGACCAATCTCCCCATTTAACGCACCGCAAACAACCGCAAACAGTCCATTTGCACAAGGTTGAACCGTTGAAGGTCCTAGACTGTCTGCGTGTTACGCTCCACAACGTTGGGTTTATGCTGTTCCATCAGCGGCCGCTTACATGCTTCGTTGAGCCCGATTGCGGGCTTGGCTCAACGACGCACGCAAACTTGACCAACAGCGCAAACGGTCACCAAAAAACGCGAACTGACAACTATTATGGTGATACACATATGATACGGGTTTTAGAAGTAAAGGTTGGAAATCTTGTTTTGGGTTCGCGAGGCTCGCATGTGGCGGCCTGCAATGAGTGCCTTAGTCGCTGATTGCAGGCTGCCACATGATTGAAAGCGCTCATTGCAGTGCGGCCTGTAATAAGCGCCTTTTGCACTCATTGCAGACTGCCACATGAGCAAAGATGCCCCTTTCAGGCCACACTGCAATAAGCGCCTGTGTCTCATACCCCCCTTTCTCTCCCCTGTGTCTCTTACCCCCCTTCCCCCCCTGTGTCTCATATCACCCCCTTCACACCATCTCATACCCCACCTGTGTCTCTTCCCCCCCTGTGTCTCATATCCCCCCTTCCTTCCAGTGTCTCATACCCTCCCTTCCCTCCCCTGTGTCTCATCCCCCACTTTCCCCCTCCCCTGTGTCTCATGCTCCACTACCCCCTCCCCTGTGTCTCATCCCTTACTTTCCTCCCTCTCTATCCCGTGTGTCTCATCCCCCACTTTCCCCCTCCCCTGTGTCTCATGCTCCACTACCCCCCCTCTGTCCCCTGTGTCTCATCCCCCACTTACCTCCCTCCCCTGTGTCTCATCCCCCACTTACCTCCCTCCCTCCCCTGTGTCTCATCCCCCACTACCCCCCCTCCCCTGTGTCTCATCCCCCACTTACCTCCCTCCCTCCCCTGTGTCTCATCCCCCACTTACCTCCCTCCCTCCCCTGTTTCTCATCCCCCACTTACCTCCCTCCCTCCCCTGTGTCTCATCCCCCACTTACCTCCCTCCCTCCCCTGTGTCTCATCCCCCACTACCCCCCCTCCCCTGTGTCTCATCCCCCACTTACCTCCCTCCCTCCCCTGTGTCTCATCCCCCACTTACCTCCCTCCCTCCCCTGTGTCTCATCCCCCACTTACCCCCTCCCTCTCCTGTGTCTCATCCCCCAGTTACCCCCCTTCCTTCCCTGTGTCTCTTTCCCCCTTTCCTCCTCTCTTTCCCTCCCCCCTCACTCTGTTCCTTGCAGGGGAAGGGGGGGTATCTCCCACACTTTGCGAAGTAGCTGTTCGTAAGTATTCTGCCAAGACAAGGTACTTAAAATTATTTTCTGTGGAATTTATGAAGGTTATTACATGAATCCCACCTAGTCGTGTTCATTTGGGGAATTTGGTATTTTTCACCCTCTAAAAAATCACCGTTCCGGGTCATTTTGCGAAATATTGTATTTTGTCCGTAACAGGTACTTAAAAAAAAATTCTGTGGAATTTATGAAAGTTATTACATGAATCCCACCTAGTTATGTGCATTTGGGGAATTAAGTATTTTTCACCCTCTAAAAAGTCGCCGTTCCGGGTCATTTTGCGAAATATTGTATTTTGGCCCGGAACAGATACTTGAAATGAGTTTCTGTGGAATGTATGAAGGTTATTACATGAATCCCACCTAGTTATGTGTATTTGGTGAATTTGGTATTTTTCACCCTCTAAAAAGTCACCGTTCTGGGTCATTTTGCGAAATATTGTATTTTTGCCCGGAACAGATACTTGAAATTATTTTCTGTGGAATTTATGAATGTTATTACATGAATCCCACCTAGTTATGTGTATTTGGTGAATTTGGAATTTTTGACCCTCTAAAAAGTCGCCGTTCCGGGTCATTTTGCGAAATATTGTATTTTGGCCCGGAATGGGTACTTGAAATGAGTTTCTGTGGAATTTATGAAGGTTATTACATGAATCACAACCAAGTTATGTGTATTTGGTGAATTTGGTATTTTTCACCCTCTAAAAAGTCACCGTTCCGGGTCATTTTGCGAAATATTGTATTTTGGCCCGGAATGGGTACTTGAAATTATTTTCTGTGGAATTTATGAAGGTTATTACATGAATCCCACCTAGTTCTGTGTATTTGGTGAATTTGGTATTTTTCACCCTCTAAAAAGTCACCGTTCCGGGTCATTTTGCGAAATATTGTATTTTTGCCCGGAACAGGTACTTGAAATTATTTTCTGTGGAATTTATGAAGGTTATTACATGAATCCCACCTAGTTCTGTGTATTTGGTGAATTTGGAATTTTTGACCCTCTAAAAAGTCGCCGTTCCGGGTCATTTTGCGAAATATTGTATTTTGGCCCGGAATGGGTACTTGAAATGAGTTTCTGTGGAATTTGTGAAGGTTATTACATGAATCCCACCTAGTTCTGTGTATTTGGTAAATTTGGTATTTTTCACCCTCTAAAAAGTCGCCGTTCCGGGTCATTTTGCGAAATATTGTATTTTGGCCCGGAACAGGTACTTGAAATGAGTTTCTGTGGAATTTATGAAGGTTATTACATGAATCCCACCTAGTTCTGTGTATTTGGTGAATTTGGTATTTTTCACCCTCTAAAAAGTTGCCGTTCCGGGTCATTTTGCGAAATATTGTATTTTTGCCCGGAACAGGTACTTGAAATTATTTTCTGTGGAATTTATGAAGGTTATTACATGAATCACAACCTAGTTATGTGTATTTGGTGAATTTGGTATTTTTCACCCTCTAAAAAGTCGCCGTTCCGGGTCATTTTGCGAAATATTGTATTTTGACCCGGAACAGGTACTTGAAATGAGTTTCTGTGGAATTTATGAAGGTTATTACATGAATCCCACCTAGTTCTGTGTATTTGGTGAATTTGGTATTTTTCACCCTCTAAAAAGTTGCCGTTCCGGGTCATTTTGCGAAATATTGTATTTTGGCCCGGAACAGGTACGTGAAATGAGTTTCTGTGGAATTTATGAAGGTTATTACATGAATCCCACCTAGTTATGTGTATTTGGTATTTTTCACCCTCTAAAAAGTCGCCGTTCCGGGTCATTTTGCGAAATATTGTATTTTGGCCCGGAACAGGTACTTGAAATGAGTTTCTGTGGAATTTGTGAAGGTTATTACATGAATCCCACCTAGTTATGTGTATTTGGTGAATTTGGTATTTTTCACCCTCTAAAAAGTCGCCGTTCCGGGTCATTTTGCGAAATGTTGTATTTTGGCCCGGAATGGGTACTTGAAATGAGTTTCTGTGGAATTTGTGAAGGTTATTACATGAATCCCACCTAGTTCTGTGTATTTGGTGAATTTGGTATTTTTCACCCTCTAAAAAGTTGCCGTTCCGGGTCATTTTGCGAAATATTGTATTTTGGCCCGGAACAGGTACTTGAAATGAGTTTCTGTGGAATTTATGAAGGTTATTACATGAATCCCACCTAGTTCTGTGTATTTGGTGAATTTGGTATTTTTCACCCTCTAAAAAGTTGCCGTTCCGGGTCATTTTGCGAAATATTGTATTTTTGCCCGGAACAGGTACTTGAAATTATTTTCTGTGGAATTTATGAAGGTTATTACATGAATCCCACCTAGTTATGTGTATTTGGTGAATTTGGTATTTTTCACCCTCTAAAAAGTCGCCGTTTCGGGTCATTTTGCGAAATATTGTATTTTGACCCGGAACAGGTACTTGAAATGAGTTTCTGTGGAATTTATGAAGGTTATTACATGAATCCCACCTAGTTATGTGTATTTGGTATTTTTCACCCTCTAAAAAGTCGCCGTTCCGGGTCATTTTGCGAAATATTGTATTTTGGCCCGGAACAGGTACTTGAAATGAGTTTCTGTGGAATTTGTGAAGGTTATTACATGAATCCCACCTAGTTATGTGTATTTGGTGAATTTGGTATTTTTCACCCTCTAAAAAGTCGCCGTTCCGGGTCATTTTGCGAAATGTTGTATTTTGGCCCGGAATGGGTACTTGAAATGAGTTTCTGTGGAATTTGTGAAGGTTATTACATGAATCCCACCTAGTTCTGTGTATTTGGTGAATTTGGTATTTTTCACCCTCTAAAAAGTTGCCGTTCCGGGTCATTTTGCGAAATATTGTATTTTGGCCCGGAACAGGTACTTGAAATGAGTTTCTGTGGAATTTATGAAGGTTATTACATGAATCCCACCTAGTTCTGTGTATTTGGTGAATTTGGTATTTTTCACCCTCTAAAAAGTTGCCGTTCCGGGTCATTTTGCGAAATATTGTATTTTTGCCCGGAACAGGTACTTGAAATTATTTTCTGTGGAATTTATGAAGGTTATTACATGAATCCCACCTAGTTATGTGTATTTGGTGAATTTGGTATTTTTCACCCTCTAAAAAGTCGCCGTTTCGGGTCATTTTGCGAAATATTGTATTTTGACCCGGAACAGGTACTTGAAATGAGTTTCTGTGGAATTTATGAAGGTTATTACATGAATCCCACCTAGTTCTGTGTATTTGGTGAATTTGGTATTTTTCACCCTCTAAAAAGTCGCTGTTCCGGGTCATTTTGCAAAATATTGTATTTTGGCCCGGAACAGGTACGTGAAATGAGTTTCTGTGGAATTTATGAAGGTTATTACATGAATCCCACCTAGTTATGTGTATTTGGTATTTTTCACCCTCTAAAAAGTCGCCGTTCCGGGTCATTTTGCGAAATATTGTATTTTGGCCCGGAACAGGTACTTGAAATGAGTTTCTGTGGAATTTGTGAAGGTTATTACATGAATCCCACCTAGTTATGTGTATTTGGTGAATTTGGTATTTTTCACCCTCTAAAAAGTCGCCGTTCCGGGTCATTTTGCGAAATATTGTATTTTGGCCCGGAACAGGTACGTGAAATGAGTTTCTGTGGAATTTGCGAAGGTTATTACATGAATCCCACCTAGTTCTGTGTATTTGGTGAGTTTGGTATTTTTGACCATCTGGAAAGCCGCCGTTCTGGGTCATTTTTTTTAAATATTGTATTCTGGCATGTTAAAGGGTTAATAAAGCATACTATTAGATTGGGGTTAGCTCTTAAATATAGTTCTCAAATATATTTAACACATTCCAATGATTTTAGCATGGATTCCCTTCATAAAGTGTGCGTTCCGGCCTGTTTTTGCCTGTTCCGTTTGATTTTTGGGTTTTTAAAGGGTTAAAAAAGTATTATATTGAATTTGTTTTGGTTCTTAAATATTGTTCTCAATAATATCTAACACATCCCAGTGATATTGTCATTGATTTCTTTTATAAATGGCCTGTTCCGGCCTGTTCCGTTCCGTTCCGGCTTTTACACTGTCCCCCATTTAGGCAAAATAGTATTACAAACACTTATCACTAAAGACTGCTACCTGATGTTCATAATAAAACTTGGTTCATAACTTAAACAAACTCAGTTAGTGATAGATTGATAAACTGGAATCAAAAACATGATGATATAAAAGTCCCTGTGCCACAATGCTAAAAAATGTGAATACAATGAAATGAGCACTAACCATCACAGCCGTTCACTGCAAATACTAGTGCATCTAACCCTTTATTGTGCATAGCACAATAATGATAATCTCCAGGAACAGAACGGTCCTACCTCAGAATACTTCAACTCTTTAGCCATTTCAACAGAGTAGAACAAGAGTGCATTTAAACCTGTTTTACCATCACAAAAAAATGTCTAATAATTCCCCTTGGCTAAAATCCAGGTGACAGGTGGTGATATCGGGGCCATTGTTGAGAGATTTCTTAAACAAGCAGTTGAGCACCTGGAAATAGCAGGATTATACTGGCACTTGTAATATATTGTCATGTTAAGCCAAAGCTAAATAGGGAGGAGGCCAGTAGCTGGAGATGGACACCCTAGCTAACTCATCTTTTAGCTGTTCAGATAACCCCAAGCAGAACTGGTGTAGCAATGTCAGATTATTCCACTGGCTGTCCACAGCACATTGTCAGAACTCAATGAGATCCTCCTCAGCTGTCCTTGGTGACACAGTCCTGTCAGAAGCATTAGAAATGCAGCATATAATATCCCAAAACTAGGCAAGAGTGTCCATGTCATATAAGTCTCATGCAGGTTATGTTCCCACCTACTTTTAAGATAGATAATGGTGCACATCCTTATATAATCTGTGGAGTAGGTGTGGGTCTTCAGTTTGAATTCTTGAATCTCTTGCACTGGGTTTGATCCACTTCAAGCCGCTCTGGAAGTGGGACTTCTGGGTTTACATAGCTCGAGAGTCAGTACTAGCCTAGCTTGTAGATTTTGCACAGCCAAGGTCACAGATTCAATCTGCTGTAGGCACCTCCAGGATTCATAAAACAGTGGTGTTACCCCATAAAAAAATGCATATAATTGAAATTGCTATATTAGAAACATTTTACCTTTTATCAATACTAGTTCTTCAGAAAAATATCCTGCAAACATGTAACTTACTGGTTTTCCAATTACTTTTGAAGTAGTATGTGTATTTTAATACATTTTGCCAGCTATAGAAAAATACCAAGCCAAAATAAATCAAAGAAAATAATAGGCACTACTTAAACCAATTAGCAATCCCCTAACTAATCAGTTCTCATATAGCTAAACCTGGATAGAAAAAAATAAACACTTATAATATCATAATATCATTGGCTTGTATAGTCTTTCAAACTTTCAGGTAATTCACACCAAGCTGTCATAGGCTGCAGTCTCACTGTGTGTGTCTCCCTCTCACAGGTCTGACACAACTGCAAACACTTCAGTCCATCGCCCACCAGAAGATTCTTAAATCAGAGCTGCCAAGATACAGTTAATTTTGTTTAGCAGACATACTGGGGGATGAGTGCTTACAGAGTCTCTGGCTCACATCAACACCTTGGATGACCCTGTCACAATAGGTAGCTGTGGACACCATTGTACCCAGAATTATCACTTCATCCAAAACCTCCATTTCAAAAACACCCAGGAGCGAAAAATATTTGAAATGAGGATGATCACATTCTGTAACAGTAAGGATACATGACTTCATATTGCCTGTCGATTTTTATCACATAATTTTTTTGTGGCCCTGCTACATTCCTTCTCAACTCCTTAATATGTGGAGAGATTTATGTATCTAACTTATACTATTTTTGTTTTCTCTTATTTATTATGTATATATATATATATATATATATAAATATATATATATATATATATATATATATATATATATATATATCTCGTGACAAGGATGGCCATATCAAACTGTTTCCTTCTTTGAAAGAACTACAGTGGAGTGCAGTAAACCGGATTTATAACGTGCAAATGAAAACAAAACCATATAAACAAAATAGTTGCTGAAAATAAACATCTGCATAAAACTTCTAACTGACCTTCTGGAATGCTCTGACTAGGCCTGAGCAGCTTTTCTGTCTCAGGGGAAAACCAAAACAAATTAAGCACTATTTTCTTCTTCTTGCACTCTACACTCTCTATATTTTGCAGTTCACTGTTCCACCGTAACTACACCAATAATGGGGCAAGGACACCAGCCCGCCCGTCTCTCCGAATACCTTTCCCCCAGAAACTCTTTAATAGTACTGTATGTACTCTAGCAAGAAAACCACTCTTCACGCAAACAGTCCCTTCCCTGGGGTTAAATCTTAGAATAAAGACCTTTGATACCTTGTTTCAAGCAGGCTGTCAGTCTCTGTGGTTGTCTCAGGATGCAGTGAGTATGTCCCTCTGGTCCAAGGGTGCTGGTATATTTTCCACATGCAGACTTTCTCTGCACTGGAGTCTCCTCAGCTCCAACACTTTCTGTATCCACTCTTTCCCTCCAACTGAGGTTCTCCCAACAGCTCCAATGTAGCAGTACACGTTCCTCTCTGTGTCTGTACTGTTTGCTGCTCTGCTCAGCAAACACTGTTTAATATTCCTCTGTTCACAAAAGGTTCACCAATCTTCTGCTCCCAAAATCTCTCCTTTTGGTCTCTATTTCTTAAGGTTCCACACATGCAGCTGTCTGTGACTCCTCCAGTCACACAGACTCTTCTCAAGTGGAAGACTCCATTGCTGCCTTAAACTCACTGTGCTGGCCAACCAGGACTGATTGGGACCCCCCCAACCCCATCTCTCCTTTCAAGGCATTTAACTGATGCTTCACCTGCTAATTAAGGCTTACCCAGGAGTTTTAACTCTGTCACTCCTGTAAAGGAACTCTTCAATGCTCTGTACCTTGAACCATCCTCTGGGGGCACCATCTCACAATATATATATATATATATATATATATATATATATATATATATACAGTCAGGTCCATAAATATTGGGACATGGACACAATTCTAACCTTTTTGGCTCTATACACCACCACAATGGATTTGAAATTAAACAAACAAGATGTGCTTTAACTGCAGACTTTCAGCTTTAATTTGAGGGTATTTACATCCAAATCAGGTGAACGGTGAAGGAATTACAACAGTTTGTATATGCGCCTCCCACTTTTTAAGGGACCAAAAGTAATGGACAGATTAACAGTCATAAATCAAACTTTCACTTTTTAATACTTGGTTGCAAATCCTTTGCAGTCAATTACAGCCTGAAGTCTGGAATGCATAGACATCACTAGACGCTGGGTTTCATCCCTGGTGATGCTCTGCCAGGCCTCTACTGCAACTGTCTTCAGTTCCTGCTTGTTCTTGGGGCATTTTCCCTTCAGTTTTGTCTTCAGCAAGTGAAATGCATGCTCAATCGGATTCAGGTCAGGTGAATGACTTGGCCATTGCATAACATACCACTTCTTTCCCTTAAAAAACTCTTTGGTTGCTTTTGCAGTATGCTTCGGGTCATTGTCCATCTGCACTGTGAAGCACCGTCCAATGAGTTCTGAAGCATTTGGCTGAATATGAGCAGATAATATTGCCCGAAACACTTCAGAATTCATCCTGCTGCTTTTGTCAGCAGTCACATCATCAATAAATAATAGAGAACCAGTTCCATTGGCAGCCATACATGCCCACGCCATGACACTACCACCACCATGCTTTACTGATGAGGTGGTATGCTTTGGATCATGAGCAGTTCCTTTCCTTCTCCATACTCTTCTCTTCCCATCACTCTGGTATAAGTTGATCTTGGTCTCATCTGTCCATAGGATGTTGTTCTAGAACTGTAAAGGCTTTTTTAGATGTTGTTTGGCAAACTCTAATCTGGCCTTCCTGTTTTTGAGGCTCACCAATGGTTTACATCTTGTGGTGAACCCTCTGTATTCACTCTGGTGAAGTCTTTTCTTGATTGTTGACTTTGACACACATGCACCTTCCTCCTGGTGAGTGTTCTTGATCTGGCCAACTGTTGTGAAGGGTGTTTTCTTCACCAGGGAAAGAATTATTCGGTCATCCACCACAGTTGTTTTCCGTGGTCTTCCGGGTCTTTTGGTGTTGCTGAGCTCCTTGGTGCAGTCTTTCTTTTTAAGGATGTTCCAAACAGTTGATTTGGCCACACCTAATGTTTTTGCTATCTCTCTGATGGGCTTGTTTTGTTTTTTCAGCCTAATGATGGCTTGCTTCACTGATAGTGACAGCTATTTGGATCTCATATTGAGGGTTGACAGCAACAGATTCTAAATGCAAATAGCACACTTGAAATTAACTCTGGACCTTTTATCTGCTCCTTGTAAATGGGATAATGAGGGAATAACACACACCTGGCCATGGAACAGCTGAGCAGCCAATTGTCCCATTACTTTTGGTCCCTTAAAAAGTGGGAGGCACATATACAAAATGTTGTAATTCCTACACCGTTCACCTGATTTGGATGTAAATACCCTCAAATTAAAGCCGAAAGTCTGCAATTAAAGCACATCTTGTTTGTTTCATTTCAAATCCATTGTGGTGGTGTATAGAGCCGAAAAGGTTAGAATTGTGCCCATGTCCCAATATTTATGGACTTGACTGTGTGAGTGCTATCTTTGTGTCTTGTGGCACGCCAACCTTCGCTCGCTGCAGAACAGTTCGCCGGCATCAGGGCGCCGAGAAGTGAGCCCTGATGACGCCCCTCGCTCCAGCCTGCATCCCATCTGATACAGAGACCCCATCTCATATTTACTCCTTGGCAAGGTAAGGGTCTGACAGTGTGCCATATGGGCCAGGCATTGTGTGCATGTGTCACTAGCAGCATGTTGCATTGCATGTTTATCATGTATGTAGTGATAAACATACTATGCAACATGCTCCTAGTGACACATGCACACAATGACAGTGACATTACATACAATATGCTCCTAGTGACACATGCCAGTCTCACATGGCACACTGTCAGCCCCTTACCTTAGCCTTGGCAGCCTACAGCAAGCAGGTCCATTAAATATGAGATGGGCAGATGGGATGCAGGCTGGAGCGCAGAGCGTCATCAGAGAGCAGTTCTCTGCGCCCTGATGACGGCGTGCTGGTCTCCAGCGTGCGAAAGATGTGCCACATATATATATATATATATATACTGCAGTGCAAATATGTGTGTGTGCTATCTTTGTGTGTTATACTACCTATACTTTACTGCCCAATTTACCTTTCATAATATATGTTTATTGATTAAAAAGCATACATAAAACAATCAAATAATGTAAGTTATAATTTATGTAAAAGTTGTAAAACAAAGACAATCCAGAGTTTATAAAGTGCATCAATTCTGTATTTCCTCCTGAACAATCTACTGTGTCCAATGGGTATCAGTGATAGTCATTAATTCACTTCTTATAATAGGAATATTCTATATGTAGATTATAGTATATTGAATTGTATCAATATATATTGCAGGTAAACACAGTTCATCCATACAGTTGAAATCCAATGACAACATTCGCAATTCCAATCATTCACTTTGAATTCTTTAATTCAATACTCTATGATAATTGTAACAATCTCTTGTATCCCAATGGTAAGTGTTACACGCAATACGCAAAGTTCATAGGCGATGGAGCTTTCATTGTCACAATCCGCATAACCGCTGGTTATTATTATTATAAAATACTAAATTATGAAACACTGAAAACAGAATAATGTGCCCAAGCGGTATGAAATAGTAAACTATGTGAATTACTGTTTAGATAATGAATTGAACTTATTTAGTGATATTAAAAAGAAAAAGAAAACATGAATGCATTGTTATGATTAGGAATTAGAAATATTTGGATATCTGTATTTTATTTTACTTTTTGTCCATCATTGAAGCAGATATGTATTCACTATATTGAGGGAAGAAATACCAGTGTTGTGATGTTAACTCTATGATGCATAAATTAACTGAAATATCCATCTTCTGTGTTAAAGGCCTTAACAGCAGCAATTAGTTACTATCAGCAATGAAGGGCAATAAAGTAGATAAGCATACCCAATGGAAAGACATTAAGTCACAGAGACATTTAACAATTAAATTTAATTTTACCTCTGACAAAGTGCCCCTTGTATACACAGAACACATCAAGTGTATGTTGGAGATGGTTTGGGGTATAACAGGGACATGGATTTCGCTAGGAATATGCTGTATTATACCTCTGTATCTATTTACTTTTATGTAGTTCATGTTATTAAGAAAGGTTTAAAAGTTCTGTTGCTGATACCCATAGTACCTGATTGGGTCTGCCCTCAGCACAATCAGTACTTCAGAGTCTGTTTCAACATTATTTGGCACTTAACAATCCAATAACAACATATGTGTAATTAAAAAATATGATATGTTAGTATTTGAACCGGTTTTATGATACAAAATCCAGGGTAACAAACAACCCAGTACTCAAGGGGTTAATACACATCACAAAACCACATTGCCTAGGAACAAATGCTCTGATACATTGTCTATAACTATATTATATTTTAACATAAAATAAACACATTTTTACTGATTAAATGTAATATAATCTAAATACAATTGTGACATTTTTTATATCAAAATATATAAATAAATAAAAAACAATTACTTTATATATACAGTATCTCACACAAGTGAGTACACCCCTCACATTTTTGTACATATCACATATATAGTTGTCGTACTGCGAGTTGTCGTCACACAAAGCGAGGGTCGTAGTTGCGGGACAACAACTTGCCCTTGCGCATAGGCGCTCATCATGAAGCCCGCACGGCTCCCCCCTGTGTGAATGAGGAGGGGGGTTGAGGAGGGTGATAAGGGAGGGGGGAAGAGACACAGGAAAGGGAGAGGGGAGAAGCGACACGGGAGAGAGAGGGGGGACACAGAGGGCACAAGAGGGACACAGGGGGCAGCACATTTCCCACCCTCGGCTTATACTCAAGTCCCTCATTTTACCCAGTATTTTGGGGTAAAATGGGTGCCTCGGTTTATACTTGGGTCGGCTTATACTCGAGTATATACGGTATATCTTTTCATGTGACAACACTAAAGAAATGACACTCTGCTACAATGTAAAGTATAAGTGTACAGCCTGTATAACAGTGTAAATTTGCTGTCCCCTCAAAATAACTTAACACACAGACATTAATTTTTTAAACAGTTGGCAACAAAAGTGAGTACACCGCTAAGTGGAAATGTCCAAATTGGGCCCAAAGTGTCAATATTTTGTGTGGCCACCATTATTTTCCAGCACTGCCTTAACCCTCATGGGCATGGAGTTCACCAGAGCTTCACAGGTTGCCACTGGAGTCCTCTTCCACTCCTCCATGATGACATCACGGAGCTGGTGGATGTTGGAGACCTTGCACTCCCCCACCTTCCGTTTAAAGATGCCCCACAGATGCTCAATAGAGTTTAGGTCTGGGGACATGCTTGGCCAGTCAATCACCTTTACCTTCAGCTTCTTTAGCAAGGCAGTGGTCGTATTGGAGGTGTGTTTGGGGTCGTTCTCATGTTGGAATACTGCCCTGCGGCCCAGTCTCCGAAGGGAGGGGATCATGCTCTGCTTCATTATTTTAACAGTACATGTTGGCATTCATGGTTCCTTCAATGAACTGTAGCTCCCCAGTGCCGACAGGTCTCAAGCAGGCCCAGACCAAACATATATACACATATGTCTGAGGTTTCCTTACTGAAATTATTAGAGGATACAAGAAAGTATGTGCAGTCTAGTCTGACATGGTATTAGCACTTCCATTTTCCCATCAAGGTGGTATAACTCTGACTGTGCATCTTAATGTTAATTAGATTTAATTATTACATATTGTCATTTAAAAGCTGGTTTACATGTGGCATAGTTTAAAATACATAGAAAAACAAATCGGCCTATGACACAACAATGACACATTTGCTTCATGTTGTTGTAGCAAATGGGTGGAACACATTTTTTCCAGACAATATAGCACTTCATATAAACAGAGTTGGGGCCTCATTCAAATGCGATTTGGCCAATTGAATAGGGCTCTATATAAGCACAGAGCATATTTTATACAGAAGTTTTTAGTTAATGAAGACCTTGCTTTTGGATAGAAGTTCACTAACTAAAAACTTCTGTGAAAAAATATGCTCTGTGCTCATACAGAGCCCTATTCAATTGGCCAAATTGCAATTGAATGAGGCCCATAGCATGTAAATTTTGATTTCTCTCTTACAAATAGCCTAAGCATATAGACCAAGTAGTGGAGAATTGCATAACTTTCCCCAAATGTTATGATTTAATCACTCTGTAACTGTTGCATTTTTCAAGGCTTCAGACTTACAGCCTCAGGCATTGTAATTACGAGCTTGGAATTTAATGAGGCCCATAGTGTCTTGTCTGTCAGCTTCTCTTCTTTCCTCAGCCTGTCTGGGAGCTAACACCTCTTTTCCTTATTTCTATGCCAACCTTTTTAGCTTTTCTTATTTCCCACTTTGTTTTACAGGCTTCTTCTGTCCATAGAATAGGTCACTGTTGATACTTGAGATATGTGACCTGATAGGTTCTTGAACAGTCTGGGTTTCATCTTCAGACTTCCCGGCTGTTTCCCATCTGGTGACCTGACGGATGTCTTCAAAATTGGGAAAGTAGGAAAGGATAAGGAAGTTTAGGGACCACTGGCGCAGTGGCGTTACTTGTAGGGTATAGATTCACTGTTCCATGCACACATTTTATGCTTATTTTATTAGATGTGTTTATTTCACAAGGCTTTAAAGGGACTCTGCCACCCCAAAATATTTTTTTTAAAGAGCATACAAAACTGGCTATATGTTATGTTATGCATATTTTTGCATGTATTTATATGCAAATGAGTGGCTTGTGCATATTAATTACATGTTTTTATTTGGTACTTAGGATTATATTCTGCTTGTCTGTCTTTGTAGGGGTAAAAATAAAGACTAACAATGTTATCTGGCAGTTGAACCCCTCTCACATCCTTATCATTTTGCACATTAACATTCTGGGCCACACATTAGCATACAGGAGCAACAAAGTAAATTAAAAATATTTCAGAAATGATTTACTGTAGAAAGAAACTACAGGTACAATGTACAGCCAGTTTTAATGCTCTTTAATCTTAAATCATCTTTTTTCAGAGTCCCTTTAAGATTTTTCCTGAAAAGAGAGTGACTGCATTTCCTGAATCAATTAATGCTGTGGTTGCCTTACCATTCATGTTTATTGTTTCTGTAAATAAGTGACACTTTTCTGCTGGGAGGTGAGACAACTGGATAAGGATTGCCAGCTCTGTTGAGCCTGGGTAGCCGAACTGGGTGAAACCCCAAAGGCAGAGGAACAGTGTATGCTGATATTTGCCATCACGAGAGGGACATTCAAGGAGAAATATTGCCTGTTGTCCTCACCCCGACAGAAAGTCCTTGTGAGGCTCCATCTAACTCGCCAACAGTTGCCAAAAGGGAGAGATACAGGTGCGGGGCACAGAAGAGACAGTGGTCGAATTCCTGACAAATGCAGAGAAGTAGCTCCAAGAGGAAAGTTCAGAGGAGTTGGTGGGAGATCAACTGCTGGCCCCAGTTGGGGCCATGACTACCTGGCCGGGATGCACCCATCAGAGATATCCCAGAGGAGATTGTGAAAGAGAGCGACCCATGCGGATCAATGTGGGAGTGGCTACCACACATGCCCTCCAAAAAAGATTGTAAGAGAGAGTGACCCATTCACATTGACATGAAGCAGCTATTGAACACTGGTGCTGGCTATCAGAGCGCTAAAGCGGCATGTCTTTTCGCAAGAAATCATGAGAAGAATTCGCCCCTCAGAAGAAACTCCAAAGTGAACCCTGCAGACCAATACTGTTGATCAGGGCATAAGACCTGCCTGTCAGGAGGAAATCAGGAAAGAGGGCAGTCCACCTGGATCATCAGTGGAGTCACTGTCACCAACCGAGATCATCCATTGCGGAAACTGAACCACATGCCTCCCAGAGGAGGCAATTGAAGCTCCTGTCAGAGCTGCTCCACATTTTGTTTTGGGAGATATTTGGGAGGATTTGCTGGGATCTGGGATAAAAATGCTGAAAGTCCCCTTTGGATCTCTCTGGGTATGGATCCCCTTAGGACGTTACCCCTCTGCAACTCCTGGTACTCCCTGATGACCATGTAAGGAACCTCAAACATTGCCCCTGGCTCTTGGACCAAATAAACATTGGAACTTGGAATGTTGGAGGGTGGGTTGCGATCTGCTCTTCACAGAGAAGACTGAAGGCTTTTTTTTCCGCTCATGAACACTGAAAAGGGGGAGAGTGACTGCTACCCACTAAACGGAGGAACTATGGAGTTGGGCCTGGAGCATGTTGAGCTAAATCTCCCCTAATCTTAGAAAAGCTATTTTTCAATTTCCCTGGTATATGCCTTCCCATTCAAGTCTAATTGCTGCCTTCAGTCACATACATTCCTAATCCTATTATTCCACTTCTTTCCCTCAATGTATTCATTGTTGAGTAGGTACCCATAATTGGACTGATTGAATTACCCAGGGTTTGAGGACCTTCCAAACATTGTTTGGCTGCTTCCTAGGGCAACAAATAACTTCACCGCTGACATCAGCCTATCTAGGTCTGGTTACCAGAGGCGGGATTGGGAATTTTGAATAAAATTAACTGGCACCCTTCTATTGCTTGTCCCAACATGCAAATGGACCAATGGCTATGCAGTCGACATTGACACCACCCCGATTGAGCAATCTGCATGAGGGATGGAAATTTAAAGTTGCAAAATGTGTATTTTATTTTTATGATTTACCCAGTTCGGTTGTTTTGTATTATTATAAATATGTGACTCAAAATAAAGTAATCAGAACTCTTAGGGGGATAAATGTCTCAGAACTATATTTCTTTAGAGTGAGGGAAGATGAACTTTGATTGCAGCAGCCTCATCCTTCATCCTAGGGTCCAGGTACAGAATACAGAATAGCAGCTGCTTGGTAGGTACTTTAATAGGGCTGGTGTAACAGGAAGGTGTTCCGTCACACTCTCTGAAAATAGATTTTATATTTTTTGTCTTTTTCTATTTACAGTTGTGGTTACGCTCTCACCCCATGAGGGACTCTTTGAACAGATTGAAAAACACCTGTTTTCCTTTAGAATATTTAACATTATATTCTTGCATACCTCCTATTTCTCACAGCTCTATTATACTGAACCTCAGCTTTTCATATTGCTTATATTCATTTTGCAGGTGTTGCTTGAAATTTAAGCTTGGACATTTTGCTGCAGTTTCAGGTCTTAACAAAAATGCACTAGATATTTAATAGTACCGTACTTTATTGAATCTATAATCTCTTGTAAAGAGTGTTTTCTATAACTAATTGTAAACATAGATATGATGGCAGATATGAACCAAAAAAAGCCTATCTAGCCTGACTATTGCGCCTTTGTAAACGTTTGGTTTAATTTAGCTTCAGGATAATTTAATTTAGTCTGCCTATACCAGACATACTTAAATGAATTACCTGCCCTTACGATCTCCAGCTACTGCCACAACAGTGTGCTAAGACAAAGGACCTCATTAAATTTGCAACAGTTACAGAGCGATACAAATTTAACAAGTCCGCAAAACCGTTAACCAGGCTTCAATATGTAGCATTGCAGGGCATGATCATGATCAATTAAGCAAGCCCGTAACTACCGACTTAAAAACAGCAAATTGTAAATTAAACAGTCATCTTGACATCAGTAAAACTTGTTTTTTAAATGTCAATCAATTATCTTTTAGATGTTCGATATATGTTCAGGTTCGCAATCCAGCAATGTAAAATTCAATAAAAATGAATGAAGAAAATGTTCTAGTCCATGTGGGTGGCCTGATATGTATTAACTCCTTGATTACTGAGATTGATAAAACAAGGAAATAAAACCTAAAAATAATAATTTTTGATTTGCAGATTTGCAAGCTTGAGACTGTTGTGCAATTAATTCTAATGTCTTACATCGCTTTCCCTGTAATTTAAAGAGTGGTATTACATTTTTTGTTGCTTTTATAGTCTTAAGAATAGGTGTTTAACCCCATTGCGAGTCCTCTCTTTTACTCTAGGATTTTTGGCTACATTTACCATTTATGGGTGTGAAAGCAATTGCGGGCTTGAAGAAATTAAGCAATTTAATAGAAATTTGCGATTTTAGCAACTCTAATTTTTGCGGGCTTGACAGATCAAAGGCTTAGCTAGGTCGGAGTTACGAGTTTGACAACCACAGCTGCTTTTCAGCCTGTAACCCACAGATCGATTGTGGGTTGCTAAAAGAGGCCAATTTAATAGCACTAACTTTTGTGGGCTACATTACATAGTTACATAGTTACATAGTAATTGAGGTTGAAAAAAGACTTTCAGTCCATCAAGTTCAACCTTTTATGACTGATCTGCAAAATGCGGATTAGTTGTTAATTCATTAATTGTTAATTAATTGATCCAGAGGAAGGCAAACAGAAAAAAAAACAAGTGAAACTTAGCCAATCGTCTCAAAGGGAAAAAAAGACAAATCCCTTCCTGACCCCAGATATCGATGATCGGATTCCTCCTTGGATCAATACTCTCTCTCTAATTATCCAGGATAACCATGAATGCCCTTTTTAATTTGAAATACCGTATATACTCGAGTATAAGCCGAGTCACTCTCCCCCCGTGTCTCTCTAACCCCCCGTGTCTCTAACCCCATCCGTGTGTCTCTAACCCCCCTCCGTGTGTCTCTAACCCTACCTCCGTGTGTCTCTAACCCCCCTCCGTGTGTCTCTAACCCCCCTCCGTGTGTCTCTAACCCCCCTCCGTGTGTCTCTAACCCCCTCCGTGTGTCTCTCTACCCCCCCAGTGTCTCTTTCCCTCCCCCCTCCTCAACCTAAACCCCCCTCCTCCAACTAAACCCCCCTAAATACCTCCCCCCTCACTTACCTGCTTGTGCTCCGGCCTCCGCTCCTTGACCCGGCGCCGGCGGGCGCATGTGACGTCACATGCGTGCCGCGTCATTAGCATATACCGGGTGCCGGCACCCGGTATATGCTAATGACGCAGCGCGCACGTGACGTCACATGCGCGCTGGGTCAAGGAGCGGAGGGAGGAGCACAAGCAGGTAAGTGAGGGGAGAGGGGGGAGGTATTTAGGGAGGTTTAGGTGGAGGAGGGGGGTTGAGGGGGGTTTAGGTTGAGGAGGGGGGTTGAGGATGGGGGTTGAGGATGAGGATGGGGGTTGAGTAGGAAGGTTGAGGAGGGGGTTGAGGATGGGGGGTTGAGGAGGGGGTTGAGGATGAGGAGGGAGGTTGAGGAGGGGGTTGAGGATGAGGAGGGAGGTTGAGGATGAGGGGTTGAGGATGGGGGTTGAGGTTGAAAAGGGGGGTTCAGGTTGAGGAGGGAGGTTGAGGATGGGGGTTGAGGATGAGGATGGGGGTTGAGTAGGAAGGTTGAGGAGGGGGTTGAGGAGGGGGTTGAGGATGAGGAGGGAGGTTGAGGAGGGGGTTGAGGATGAGGAGGGAGGTTGAGGATGAGGGGTTGAGGATGGGGGTTGAGGAGAGAGAATGAGGATGGGGGGTTGAGGATGGGGGGTTGAGGAGAGAGGTTGAGGAGGGGGTTGAGGAGGGGGGTTGGGGTTGAGGAGGGGTTGAGGTTGAGGAGGTTTGAGGCTGAGGAGGGGGTTGAGGATGAGGATGGGTGGTTGAGGATGAGGATGGGTGGTTGAGGAGGGGGTTGAGGATGGGGAGGTTGAGGAGGGAGGTTGAGGAAGGGGTTGAGGAGGGAGGTTGAGGATGAGGAGGAGGGGGTTGAGGTTGAGGAGGGGGGTTGAAGATGGGGGGTTGAGGAGAGAGGATGAGGATGGGGGGTTGAGGAGAGAGGATGAGGATGGGGGGTTGAAGAGGGGGATTGAGGATGGGGGTTGAGGAGGGAGATTGAGGAGGGGGTTGAGGATGAGGAGGGAGGTTGAGGATGAGGAGGGAGGATGAGGAGGAAGGTTGAGGAGGGAGGTTGAGGATGAGGAGGGAGGTTGAGGATGAGGAGGGAGGTTGAGGAGTGGGGTTGAGGAGGGTGATAAGGGAGGGGAGAAGAGACACAGGGAAGGGAGAGGTTGGAAGAGACACAGGGAAGGGAGAGGGGAGAAGAGACACAGGGAAGGGAGAGGGGGACACAGAGGGCACAAGAGGGACACAGGGGCAGCACATTTCCCACCCTCGGCTTATACTCGAGTCACTCATTTTACCCAGTATTTTGTGGTAAAATGGGTGCCTCTGCTTATACTCAGGTCGGCTTATACTCGAGTATATACGGTAAATCCAATCCCCTTTTAAAATTATCTATCAAATCCGCTGTCACCACCTCCTTTTGTAGATAATTTCACAGATTAACCACCCTTACTGTGTAGAACCCTTTTCTTTCTTTAAGGCTAAATCTTTTTACTTCTAACCTCAAAGGATGTCCTCTTGTCAGTTGAAAACACAAAAAGTACACTTGACAAATCTTTATATTGACCCTGGATGTATTTATTTAGGGTAATCATATCCCCATTTAGCCTTTTTTTCTATAGAAAATAAGTTTAACTTGGTTATTCTTTCTTCATAACTTAGCCCCTCCATTCCGTTAATAATTTTGTAGCCCTTCTCTGTACCTTTTCTCGCTCTAAAATGTCCTTTTTATGAAGTGGTCCCTAAAATTGTACTCCATATTCCAAATGAGGTAGTATTAGGGATGTGTATAGTGGCAAAATTATATTTGCTTTCCTTGCATCTATACCCTTCTTAATACTTGCTAATATTTTATTTGCCTTTGCAGATGCTTCTTGGCATTGAGCACTGTTACCTAGGTGGTTGTCCACAAGTACTCCCAAATCCATTTCAATATCTGATACCGCTATATTTGCTTCATTAAGATTATACATTACATTGCTATTTTTCCTTTCCCGATGCATAACTTTACATTTATTCATATTAAATCTTATCTGCTATTTAGGTGCCCATTCCTCTGTTTTATGTAAATCCCTTTGGAGGGAAAGTACATTATTATCTGATTTGCACAACTTTGCGTCATCAGCAAAAATGGACACACTTCTTTCCATTCCCACCTCTAAGTCATTAATAAATATGTTAAAAAGGAGAGGACCTAATACTGAACCCTGAGGAACCCCACTTAACACATTAGTCAATCGGAGTATGTTCCCTTTACCACAACCCTTTGCTTCCTGTCTTTTAACCAGCTCTCAATCCATGAGCAGATATTTACTGCAATTCCTGTATCGCTTAGTTTGCACAATTGTCTCCCATGTGGCACTGTTTCAAAAGCCTTTGCAAAATTCAAAAAGACTACATTCACTGAGTTGCCTTGATCCAGGTTCCTACTAACCTCCTCATAGAAACTAATTAGATTTGTTTGACATGACCTATCCCTCATAAATCCATGCTGACTATTACTTATAATCCTGTTCAAATAGACATATTCTTGTATATTATCCATTATTAACCCTTCTAAAAGCTTCCCCACTACAGAAGTGAGGCTCACTGGTCTATAATTCTCCGGATTTGTTCTTGCTCCCTTCTTAAATATAGGTATTACCTCTGCCTTTCTCCAGTCATCTGGTAGAGAGCCTGTGTTGAGTGAATCATGAAAAATTAAATATAATGGTTTGGCTATTACAGAACCCAGTTCCCTCAGTACCCTTGGATGTATTCCATCAGGACCTGGGGCTTTACTAACATTTATTTTTTCCAACCTCTTTTGGATTTCTTGCTGCGTTAACCAATTATTCAGCGAAGGTAGTGTAGCCCCATTATGTTGCAGTGTCCTAACCACTGGTACCTCCCTTGTGTTTATACAGAAGAAAAGAACCTATTTAGCTCATCTGCCTTTTCCTGGTCACTAATTGTCAGATGGCCTGTGTCACATTGTCATGTTCCTATAGCTTCCTTCCTGGCCTTCTTCCCATTAATATATTTACTCTCTTTTGCAACTAATTTTTCATTTTCTATTTTAGCCAGTCTAATAGCCCTTTTGCAAGCCTTGTTGGTTTCCTTGTACTCAAGTAAAGCAGTCTCTGTCTCCTCTTGTTTGTATAATTGAAATGCCTGTTTTTTACTATGTATCTTGATCTTTAGTAACGAGCTTCAGTAACTACAATTTGGACAATTTAATGGGGCCCTATATGTAGCACACTAACCACTGATTATGGCCAGGATGACCCAGGATTAACATTTTCTGTACACTGCCCCAAATTGACTATTGCCTTGCTCAGATACCCAAGAGACTCTTCTCCTGATAACCTGCCCTTTTTAAGATTTGTGTGAGTATTATAACTCTGTAAAAAAAAAAATCTTCTATAAAAAAAATATACTATGTGCTTATATAGAGCCCTATTCAATTGGCCAAATTGCAATTTAATAAGGCTGTAAGTGGCCAATGTGCAGATATCTTCTCAGTCTTCCTCTGCCTTTGTGCTTCCTCACACCGAGGCACTACTGAAATTTAAAAAAGTCATAAAATTGTTAGACAACTTGAAATATAAAGGCAGATACTTATTTGAAGGAAATACAAAGTTATATTTTCTCGTTCAGAGTTTATTTGTACTGCTAGCTCTCTGTATGCATATAAATAATGTGTACACATTCACATGTGTATACTGGGGGGGGGGGGGGGGGGGGGGCTTTAGCTTTTTGCCTACCGGCCCCAAACAAGTAAATCCGGCCCTGTCATTACTGTCACAGATGATCTACTTTGGGGTAATTCTGTGCATTTACAAACATAATCCTATAATGTACATTTGTGGAGGTCAAGCAGTTAATAGAGGAAAATGAGTGGGGTCACTGTGTTTATCAGTTTTGATTTTTTTTTATGTACATTTTCTGTAAAACCTGTGAAGTGAATGGGAAGTATGCTTCTAAAGAAAAACAAATACTGTGTATTCCTCACACTAATAAGAAGTATTAGAAGGTGTTGAAGGACTACTAATGTCAAGTTATTTCTTTATTGATTTAAAACACGAGTACAAAATGCTTTTCAAAATATAACAGACAATAAACAATAAGTTTTATGTGCAATTATACTTTAGTTCATGACTTGTTTGCTTTTTTCCCCTGCTGCCTGTTATTCTTAGATGGGCTTGTTCTTGTAAACTAATAAACTAACCTTTAATCCTGCTAAGAGCACTGACAGATGTAGATGCCACATTCCCAGTGTGTAGACAGACCATTGTTTGTAATGCATAATTTTGACTTTTCGGTGAAGATTGGGTGTAATGACAAACAGCTTGTGTCTGGTTGTGCTTATCCATTATGTTTTCATGGCAAAAATATTGGAGTGGATTGCCAGCTCCTTCTTCAGTGGATCACAATTTGTCTAATCTCTCTGCTATGATCTGCCCATCTTGGGTGTTACACTAACCCCTTTACCATGACAAGGTAGCGATTAAGAAGGGGGACTATTGTATACAGTAACACAAAATAAAAAATAAAAATTGGAAATTTATATTAAGACAACAAAATTGAGCCACAATTAAAATTGTAAGGGGATCCTTCTAACTGGAAGGTAAAACAACTTTGATGCCACAAATCTGGCTCTAAACCCTATGTTAGAAAAGTAGAACTAGTCAACAGTTTGGTGCAGTGAAATAAAGTGCACACAAATAAGCTCTATTGCCAATCCTGCATCTCACAAAAAATAT
Organism: Discoglossus pictus; assembly: GCA_027410445.1. NCBI lineage: Eukaryota > Metazoa > Chordata > Amphibia > Anura > Alytidae > Discoglossus > Discoglossus pictus. The sequence goes on along the minus strand of CM050164.1, from coordinate 366,169,097 downwards.
ATACATAGGTGCACAGCAGGGAAACTACCAATACAACAAATAGATATTGGTAGAAGAAACCCCATGATCATGAAGGATCCTTCTGTCTGGAAGGCTCAACTAATTTGATGTCCCAGATCTGGCTACTTCCATGCATAAGCACAGTACAGTAAAAATCAAGTGCCCGCTAACATGGATAGTACCTAGGCATCAAATAGTGTGGGGGAAGGGGGAATTCTGCCTATGTGTCCATAAAAAGAGTTAAATGGGTCTTCCAAAATAAAAATTAAAAGCAAAATAGCATTATCCCTAGAACTCCTTGAATATATATATATATGACTTGTCACTTCAATTAATATTCATGCAACTGCAGGCTGTAACAGCCATACTCAACTGGCTTTGCCGGATACTAGGCTCACCTTAAGAGAACATCACAGTAATTTTGAACTTTAAATGAGTGACACATCTATAAAGATATTGTGCCTGGCTGTCTGGATTGCCAGAGGGCATTTTCGACAGTTTGAATCGGCTTTGTGAAAGACACAGTCTAAAGAATCTCTCACAGGGTTTCCTCTCTTTTATCTATGTAATGTGTGTATCAGCAATTGACCCGCTGTGCACCTGCATGCACCTATTGTAGGAGGCAGTGCTATCTTTGTGGATATTATGACATATAGTTCCTTATTTGAGAACGAGCCATTTTTTTTTATTTTGTGGAAACAGTGGAGTTAAGAACCTTGAAATTAACCTTACTTTATTGTATATACATTCACATAATAATTTTCATTTTTAAATGCCACATAACAAGAAAGTTTAATTCAGCACAATTTGGAGCACACCACTGTAAAGATCTCTTAAAAGCATGTTGAAATACGTTTTTAATGTCTGCAATACGTGCATTTTTCACTAAGATATTAATAAATTCAGTCACTGGCAAGCCCTCAGACAGACCCACATCAACAGCTCTGTTTAGTGATAAAAACAAAAAAAGAGTTGACCCTTCACAAATTTGTCTGTGTAGAGAATGGAAAACAAGACTCACCTAAATAGGTGAGTTGAGGGTTAACTGCTTGCTGCATTCCTTAGTTCAGGGACAAATTGCTATAAATCTCACTGTGCCTTCACTGCATGGTGTGGCATGTTATTAATCATGGAAAAATTAGTAGGCAGGACACAGTATGTTTGTAAACAGACCTAATAATTTTGTTTTTTGGGGTGTTATTAGATTAATTTAAAAAATAAAACATTTTAACATACAAGCTTGTGCGCTTTCACACCACTGAGAGCACCTACAGTGAGGTAAATGGCCCTTTAAGCCTGTCAGTATTTGATTACAAAATGATACCAGTAACCTGACTTGTTTTTCCGCAGCTCAGTGCAGTAATAACTAACTTCACAGACAACAATAGTATTTGAGTCAGGGCAATCAAAGAAACAAATAGTTCACTTGTAACATTCAGTCATACATCTGACAAAACCCATTATATATAGTAAAGAGTCAAATAGATTTTATAAGAAATGAAGACACAGGACAGAACAGGAACAATTTTATTAGAAAATAAGAAAAAAATTACCAGACCTATTAGGTATACAATATAGTTGGGTGCTGTTGAAAGGTAATGATTATTAATGCTAGGTGTTTATATAACAAAATGATTTAACACATTTTTAAAGACAACAATATATAAGGCTATGGCAATTTCTCGTGATGGAGAAAACACATGTTAATTGTATAATATATGTATATATATATATATATATATATATATATATATATATATATATATATATATATATATATATATTGATCTTCTAAGCCTAATTTGAAGCACCACCTGGCTTGAGAAAGAAAAGATTGCACAAACACACACACATATATATATACCTGTATGTTGAATGGGGTATGATAAGAGCCTATTGCTCAAACCTCTCCCCACAGGTGTGACCGGTTAGTTTTACCTCTGTACAGCAGGAAGAACGTTCAGCCCTTAGGTTAGACTGAGAGGTGTCTGTGGTCTTGTATAGCATACAAATCTTTCTGTGTTCTGAAAATAACTTACTCCAGGAACCAGCATCCAGCATCAATAACAGAATTCCCACATTAATTATGTGAACCAGTTAACAACTTTATTACTGAAACCATCAGACATATTTATACCACATTCCAGCAACAACTTACCAATCAATTCAAATGTGCCTTCATGGTTACACCCAATCCTTCTGGCTCACGTTATCAGCCCTGCCTGCCAGTCTAAGACAATCACCCATTGTTTTCCCTTTCCACCGCTGTATTCTTGGTAGGGTGCAATTACATACAATAGGAAGGAGACACCAGTCTGAGGCTTGTGATGATAGAGAGAGATACTGGTGTCATGTGACTCCTAGGGGTCAATTATCTCCCTAATCTTGTTAATAAGGGACTAGTCCATTACTATGAAATATTGGGCATATACAATATTTCCCTTGTAAGTGCTAGCCCCCCCAAAGCACAACACAGACATACATCCCATCACTCCCATCATGTTCTAAATCCCAACATCCCCAATGTTAACCCATCTCAGTGAGCCCCTTTCCCCCAGCACAATAAGCCTATATTATAAGGCTGAGTGTATCAGTTTGTTAGGTATTGCACATATAGTGCCTTAGCATGCTTCAGCCATGACAATATATATATATATATATATATATATATATATATATATATATATATATATATATACATTTGAATTTGATAGCAATATGCTAAGAATATAAATAGTTTGAAAGCAATTGATGATGAAGTTGAATAAGTAATGATCATTTGTCCAAAATAAAACATGTATACATGAATGACCTAAAGTAACAAATAAGCAAAAGAGGAAGTCAGGCTATTGGGGTGCCAGGATGCCAAGACTTTTATCGTGCCCTTAATTATTTTTTTTGTTCACTGTCTTTTCATATACTGTATATACTCGAGTATAAGCCGAACGAGTATAAGCCGAGGCACCTAAAATACTGGGGAAAATGAGTGACTCAAGTACAAGCCGAGGGTGGGAAATGTGCTGCCCGCTGTGTCTTTCTTGTGTCCTTTGTGTGCCCCTCTTGTGTGCCCTTTTCTTGTGTGTCCCCTCTCTCTCCCCTGTGATTCTTCTCCCCTCTACCTCCCCTGTGTCTCTTCCTCCTCTCCTTTCCCTGTGTCTCTTCCCCCCTTCCTTATCACCCTCCTCAACCCCCCCTCTCAACCTCCCTCCTCAACCCCCCTCCTCATCCTCAACCCCCTCCTCAACCACCCTCCTCATCCTCAACCCCCCTCCTCATCCTCAACCCACTCTTTAACCACCCTCCTCATCCTCAACCCCCCTCCTCATCCTCAACCCCCCTCCTCTTCCTCGACCTCCCTCCTTAACCTCAACCCCCTCCTCATCCTCGACCCCCCATCCTCAACCCCCATCCTCATCCACCACCCCAATCCTCGTCCTAAACCACCCTCCTCAACCCCCCTCCTCAACCTCAACTCCAACCACCCTCCTCAACCTCAACCCCCCATCCTCATCCTTAACCCTCATCCTCCACCCCCCTCCTCATTCTAAACCCCCTCCTCAACCTCAACCTCCCATCCTCATCCCCCCATCCTCATCCTAAACCACCCTCATGGCAGGAGGTAGGAAAAGGGGTCAGAAAGTATTCTGTAATCACAGATATCCATATTTTGTACCCATATGTATATATTTTGTCTCTCTCTCTCTCTCTCTCTCTCCAAAAAGGACTTCACATTATGGCTTACATCAGCCAAAGGTATAACAAATCACACAGTTCTTCTTGTAAATTTCTTCATCAGTAGAAAGGGGAGCCTTTGGCCCACCCATCTCTCAGAAATGCTCCAACCTCCAGGGACCCTTAATATACCATTTTAGCAACAGTGCTGACAAATCCTCAGCTATACTGCCGCCTTCTCCCTGGGGTTAATTTACATTCTTTACATTTGGAAACCGCTTTCTCTGTGGCCAGCTTCCAGGCAAAAACAGTTTTATCTTTAAACTGCTTTTCTCTCCAGTCTTGGCTCTGCTCTGTAGACCGACTTGACTCTGCTCTGCAGACTTACCTGGCTTTGCTCTGCAATCCGACTTGGCTTTGCTCTGATCTGCTCTGCAATCCGACCTGGCTTTGCTCTGCTCTGGAATCCGCCTTGGCTTTGCTCTGCAATCCACCTTGGCTTTGCTCTGCACTGCGACCTGGCTTTGCTCTGCTCTGCAATCCGACCTGGCTTCGCTCTGCTCTGCAATCTGCCTTGGGTTTGCTCTGCTCTGCAATCCGACCTGGCTTCGCTCTGCTTTGCAATCTGCCTTGGGTTTGCTCTTCTCTGCAATCCAACCTGGCTTTGCTCTGCTCTGCAATCCGCCTTGGCTTTGCTCTGACTTGGCTTATAGCTGCTTACAGCAGCTCACCAACAGGACCTCTTTCAGCAGATTTCACACACTGCTCACACTGCTTAGGCCCAAGCCTAAGTGAGGACTCCACCCATCTCTCTGCTGTTGTCTAAAAAGCAATCCACAGCTGGGCTTCAATTAGCCTCTGATCACTGCCTGGAGTTAACTCTTTCTTTCTCCAGAGAAATCTTCAAGCTTCTTTATTTAAACCCACCTCTAGGGCGATTCTTTGCTTGACTCTCTTACAATATATATGTACCATTTAAAAAAAACCATGAGTGAGGAGACAAAACACATTTCTTTTACTTCTAAGTATTCATATTCGACTATAGGTTGTAACAGAATGGCACAATCATAAAACAAAACATGGCAACAAAGAAAAAAATGAAATGACCCTGTTCAAAAGTTTGCATACCCTTAGTTCTTAATACTGTGTTTTGCCCCCTTTAGCATCAATGACAGAGTACACGCTTTTGTAATAGTTGTCTATGAGGCCCCTAATTCTTGCAGGTAGTATAGCTGTTCATTTGTCTTGGCAAAAAGCCTCCACATTTGAGAACTCCCAGAGTGGCTCAATAATATTAAGGTCAGGAGACTGTGATGGCCACTCCACGACCTTCACCTTTTTTGTGGTATTGGCGCAGTAAAGGCTTCTTTCTGGCAACTCGACCATGCAGCTAATTTTTGTTCAAGTATCATCATATTGTATTCCTTGAAACAACCACGCCGTCTTTTTCCAGAGCAGCCTGTATTTCTCCTGAGGTTACATGTGGGTTTTTCCTTGTATTCTGAACAATTCTTCTGGCAGTTGTGGCTGAAATCTTCCTTGATCTACCTGACTTTGGCTTGGTATCAAAAGATCCCTGAATTTTTCATTTCTTAATAAGTGATTGAACAATACTGACTGGGGTTTTTTTTTCCCTTTACTTTTTACCTTTTTTGTAACATTATAGCCTTACATTCAATGTTTTGTTAATCTGAATTTTATGTGATGGATCAGAACACAATAGTCTAAGTTGGTGAAGTGAAATGAGAAAAATATATACATAAAACTATTTTTTAGAAATAGAAAACAGAACATTGGCATGTGCGTATGTATTCACCACCTTATTTATGAAGCCCATAAAAAGCTCTGGTGCAACAAATTACCTTCAGAAGTCACATAATTAGTGAAATGATGTTCACCTGTGTGTAAGTGTCACAAAATCTGTCATTACATATCCACACCTTTTTTGAAAGGCCCCAGAGGCTGCAACACCTAAGCAAGAGGCCCCACTAACCAAACACTGCCATGAAAACCAAGAAACTCTCCAAACAAGTAAGGGACAATGTTGTTGAGAAGTACAAGTCAAGGTTAGGTTATAAAAAAATATCCAAATCTTTAATGATCCCCAGGAGCATCATCAAATCTATCACAACCAAATGGAAAGAACATGGCACAACAACAAACCAGCCAAGAGAGGTCTGCCCACCAAAACTCACGGACCGGGCAAGGAGGGTATTAATCAGAGAGGCAGCACAGAGACCTAAGGTAACCCTGGAGGAGCTGCAGAGTTCCACAGCAGAGACTGGAGTATCTGTACATAGGATGACAATAAGCCATACGCTCCATAGAGTTTGGCTTTATGGTAGAGTGGTCAGCAAAAAAACAAAATGGCCCGTTTTGAGTTTGCGAAAAGGCATGTGGGAGACTCACAAATTGTATGGAGGAAGGTGCTCTGGTCTCATAAGGCTAAAATTGAACTTTTCGGTCATCAAAGAAAACGCTATGTCTGGTGCAAACCCAACACATCACATCACCCAAAAAACACCAGCCCCCCAGTGAAACATGGTGGTGGCAGCATCATGCTGTGGGGATGTTTTTCAGCAGCCGGGACTGGGAAACTGGTCAGAGTTGAGGGAAAGATGGATGGTGCTAAATGCAGGGATAGTCTTCACCTGGGCTCTCTATTAACTTGCTCAGCCAGTGCATTTTGTGTTTGTTACATCACTTCCTGAGAGCTGCGTGATGGGGGGCTGTTTTGTAGTTATCAGTAGAGGGAGGGAAGCTGCCACCACACCCACTGAGTGGTCCAGGAGCAGACAACTTGCATTATTCAATGCAACCATGGCTCTTCAGAAATGTAAACGCCCCTCTCACACACACTGCTTCAACCAAAGTATCACGGATCCCTACAGGACCCGACAGAGGAATTAACATTATTCTTTTTTTTCTAATTAAAAACTCAAACTCATTGTATAGTGATCCCTTAAGTTATATTTAATATTTTGTGGATCATTATCACTAAAACAGTGCGTTTTGCAGCTCAGAGGACAGAAGATATATTAGGTTTAGTTTCTCTAAATGTTATTTACAATAATATTTGTATATTTTTTTAATAGAATACACTGGTATTATATCATAATGCTAAAAACAGAATACATACATTTTCATCCAATGTTACTAATGAACTGCATGTTAGAATATATTAAAATTCATAAGAACCTAGTTATTGGTTATATTCCTTTTGTTATATATATATTTATATATGTATATGTTTTTTTTTTTAATGAAACTACCGCATTCCAATCTCTGCATTCAAAAGCTCATCCAGCCTTCTCCATAGCTGAACACCAGAAAATAAACTGGTAGATTCCACTGTAGTATAACTGAATATAAATGGTAATCAATTAGTTTGTTTTCTTTTCTACATTCTATTTTCTCATTTCCTCTATTTTCAAATATTGTTTTTCAAATGAGTATATTTTACATATAAATCTACAGTGGTTGTTTTACAAGTTTTATTTCTTCCTCTCATATAATGTCAACATAGGTAAACAGACAGGAATACTGGAATGATTCTTGATGTTACTAGGAAAATAAAATTCACATGTATCTATTTATTTGTATTTACTTTATTTTATGTGCATAAAAGCTCTGTTTTTCTGCCTAAAGTCATAAAAAAGGCACCTGCTTGGTTTGCTGTCTGCAGCTCATGAAGACAAAGTACATATATATTGGATGTGTGCCTTCTGATAATAGACAATCAGTGATAATATTCTGCAACATGCAACTGAGAACTGGTCACTGAGTGGCTAATTTGGTGCACTGTACTTCAGAGTTCGTTGTATTCATGAGCTATAGAGGTCAGACCCAAGTAGGTATAATTTGTATACTTGTTAGTTTGTGTATTCATGAGCTGTAGAGGGCAGACCCGAATAGATACAATTTGTATGATAAGAGGCAGAAAAAGAAGAGATTTTAAACTAAAATAAAGTACATACAAGTAGATAGATATACAGTATCTAAGTTTGCTGGATTATGAATGCATCTGATAGAGAATTAGTAGTGTATGAAAAACAAAACAAATAAACATTAATTTGCTTACCATTTCTTCTGTTCTCTGGCAGAAATTCCCAGCCTAATTAGCATAAAATTTATATTTAGTTGTGCCCAATCAGAAGCAGGCTAATAAATTGTATCAATCGTCAACCTCAGTGGCTCGGTACAAGAACTGAGGTTGTAAGGGCCTATCTCTGCAGCACTTCCTCTGTTTCATCACCCTGCTGTTTCAGATAAATACTCTTACTGTGCAAATTGTCTCACTTAAGATGTTACTTGGGAAGTTACTGCACTTATTACTAAAGGCTGCAAAGAATAATAGTCACTGATCACTCACCTCTCACTTATCACTCACTTACCTATTTCTCACTCACCATTCATTCACGTCTTACTCACTCATCACTCACTTACCTACCTCTCACTCATCACTTACACACAGCCCTCACCCACCACTCACTTACCCACCTCTCACATTACTCACCTCTCACTCACCACTCACCTACCTACCTCTCACCACTCACTCACCACTCAGTCACCACTGACTCACCTCTCACCCATCTCTCTCTCGCTCACCACTAACTCATTCACCTCTCACTTGCCACTCACTCACCTCACCAGTCACTCACCTCACCACTCACTCACCCATCACTCACCGCTCACTCACCACTAACTCACCTCTCACTCACCACTCCCCTCACCTCTCACTCATCTACCACTCACTCGCCTACCACTCATTCACCACTCACGCACCCATCTCTTACCCGCCTCTCACTCACCTCTCACTTTCTCTCACTCTCTCTGATGGCAGCTGCGGGTCTCACACACACATACACAGCAGCTCTGTCTGTGCTGATCTCTGGGGGAGGTGGGCCCAGCAGCACAGCAGAGAGCAGACAGCAGCAGGAAGCAGCCAGGTGGCTCACATCCCAGCAGTGACTTCGTGGCTGACATCAGTGCACTCCTATTAGCTGAGGAAGACTTGAGCATGTTACTAAAGAGTTAAATTTGGTTCCCAAATGCTCCATGCTGATTGGGGGATATCAGGTACCTGACGATAGACGATAGTTAGTCTGACGATAGAAATCATGCTGTTTTATAAAAAATCTAGTGTGCATACTAGAAATTGACCATTAATATGATTGCCAATGTCATACAGCAAATGTCTTTTATGACCACAGGTAGTGTATAGGTTGTCATGCTACACAGGATGCAAAGTACAATGCAGAGACATGATAAGAGATAAAGCAAGATAATAAGGTGAGAAAGAAGAAGCAGGAGGTTGACAAAGAGACTGGTGGAGCAAGGTGAATGGGGTGAGGAAATGTGAGATGAGAGACAGACTGATAGCTAGAGGGAAAAGTGATAAATATCTCATGGACTAGTGTGAGAGGTGTTGCAAGATATGTGATAAGGGGAGCTGTAATTAGAATTAGAGAAGTAAAAGGGCAAATTTAATTCAAGGAAAATGTACTTGTTTATGAAGATGTAAGAAACTAACGTTAAAAGCTGTGTAAGTCACACACATAACACATTTATTAGAATCAGAATATCTGAAGGACTTTGAAAAGTGGAATACATGTCATTATTGTCACATCCTATCCTGAGAACTGGATCTTGAGTATGCTTTTTTAATTGTCATTCGAGGGAGGGGTTGGGGATGGACAGGGCCCCTCACAAAGGGGTACAACAGTTACCACTGTACTGGGCCCTGTGGGGGCCTGAGCTACCATACAGTAAAAAAAAATATAATACACAAGCTAGTTCATCATCAGAAATGGCTTCAATTTGCATGTCAGTACCGAAATTGAACCTCTTCTGGTTAGCAAAGGCACATTTTCTGTTCTACCGACTGGATGGACATTGGCTTGTCAGATGAGAAACCTCAGAGAGCCAACACTCTGTCACCATTGTTGGAAGAACACAAGTTGTGGTGGCAACGTTATGGCCGGGGGAATGTTTTCTTGGCATTGTCTGGGTCCACTCATACCTCTGGAGGGCACTCTCAACAGATTGGGTTATCTATCCAGGCTTGCAGATTAATATACCCATACTTGTTGACTGGAGCCGATGGGATCTTCCAGCAGGACAATGCAACATGTCATACTGCCAGAATTGTCCGGGAGTGGTTGGAGGATGATGACAAAGTACTTCCTTGACTTCCAAATTCGCACTTGAACCCCATCAAGCTCCTGTGGGACCACCTTGATCACCATGTTCGGTACTCGTCTACCCCAACACTCATCGAATTTGGTATTCAACGCATCTGGATGAGAAAAAATGCTTTGGCACTTGATGCCTGCTCTGTACTCATCATCTCCAGGAAGTTAAATACAGTACTGTGGCATAGTGTAGCTTGTGCTAATATGAACCAAAAAGCAGTGGGTGCCTAAAGAACCAAAGTGCAGCCTGTGCCTATAAGGACCAAAGTACAGCCTGTGCTTATAAGAACCAAAGTGCAGCCTGTGCCTACATGGACCTAAGTGTAGCTTTTGCTTACAAGAACCAAAGTTTATCTTGTGAGTTTGAAGAAGGCTAATAATACCACTCAGCAGCAAAGAACAATAGTGAGAACCAAGATAGAAAGGAAAAAAGATATAATAGCCAAGTATCAGCATGGTAGCCACTTGCCTGAGCTCGTTGCTGAGTGCAAAATGCCTATAACAACAATCTCTACGATAGTGAAAAATAAGAAAAGTATTAATAAAACCAATGTGGCTAGAGAGTGAAGGCTATGACTAAGCAAAGGTCAGATACATTGGTGGAACTGAAGAAATTGTACATTTGAATTAATGAAAAACAATTAGCAGGTGATAGTATTTTCCAGGCGAAAAAGCAAAACAATTGAATGCCGATCTGTTACAAGACAAGCCTACAAGTAGTTAGAGCAGTGAAATATTTAAAGCCAGTCAAGGCTGGTTTGAGAATTTGTAAAAGAGAACTGGCATTCACAGTGTGGTGAGAAATGTAGAGGCAGCCAATGCCAAAAAGAAGCTGCTGAAACCTTTGTTAGGGAGTTTAGAGACTATTTAGAGGCTGAGGCTTTTATTGCCCAAGAAGTCTTCAACTGTGATGAGGCTGGTTTATTTTGGAAGAAAATGCCAGAACAGAACCAGAAGCTACATCATACAAGAAGAGAATATATTGCCAGGGCACAAGGTGATGAAGGACAGACTACCTCTGTTGGTGTGTGGGAATGCTAGTGGGGATTTAAAAATGAAGCTTCTACTAGTCTTTCAAAGTGAGTATCCAGAGTTTTCAAAAGAGAAAATGTGATGAAAAGCAAGTTAAGTGTAATTTAGATGGCCAACAACAAAGCTTCGGTAACCAGGGCAGTTCTTCTTTGAATTGATGAGCTGCAGGAACTTCAAAGGGGGCAGCAAAAGATAGTGGCTGAGGACATTTCTTCAAAGAGATAGGTTCTGAATGGGATAAATTACAAAATGTTGTTGAAAAGTATCACTGTGACAAAGCTCAAGCAAGACGAAATGTGGACTTGTTTAATGATCAAACAATGTCTTACTTCTTAGGTAGAAGTAGGTTTCTTTTGATAGGTTTCTAGTTAAACCCCCTATACCAGAGTCTCCAGCAGAGTGCAGTGGTGTTAGGAGACAAGAGAAAAGAGAAATATCCCCTGTACTGGTGTTTTAAACCTCTCTCCTCAATTTCCTCTACATCGCCACCATCACATTGGGCCCTTAAGTTCTTTTAGTACAGGTAAAGTTAAAATCTATTATTATCTTCTATTTGTATCGCGCCAACATATTCCGTAGCGCTGTACAGGGGATAAGAAAAGGGGAAATACACGTTTAACAAATTCAAAAGTTGAAGGGCCCTGTTTTGATTTACCTAATTATTGTTTTTTTTTATTTATATCTGTTTAGTTTGCAAACAGCACCATCAAACTAAAATGTGAAATTTCTGGGACTCTATCTATCTATCTATCTATCTATCTATCTATCTATCTATCTATCTCATAGTTTTGTTTACCAAGGCATTTATATGTAAAAGAAAATAACAGGCCTAGCTTGCACCAGAGCACTAACTTTTTACTTAGAGTTAGTTCCCTTAATAACCAGACACACACCAAGCTAACCCTGAGTGGAGCAAAAACAGAAACAAAATAGTTCAATAGTGTGTTTAACCTTACCTATATTCTTCAGTAGTCCAGTTTTCCAATGTGCAGCAGATTGCTCAAACTCAGCTCCACACTGCAATCTCTCTGTCTTTGTCTTTTTCTCCATCTCCAATCAACAGCGTCTCTTTTCATCAGCCCCAAATAAACTCTGTAAACATTTTCCTGTGAGTTGGTTTTCCTTCAACTCAGACCACCTGAGTCCAATCAAGCAGCTTCACAGACTGCAGTCCAAACACAGCCTTGAACAGTAGCTTTATCCCAGGGGTGTCCAAACTCGGTCCTGGAGGGCCACACACATGCCTGGATTTGATGATAACCCTGCTGTGCACAGGTGAGTCAATCACTATTTCAGTCATCCTGATTGACTCACCTGTGCACAGAAAGGATAAATTCAAATCCAGGCCTAGATGCGGCCCACCAGGACCGAGTTTGGACACCCCTGCTTTAGGCCCTAGCAAAGCCTGCAAGCCTTACACACAGCCTGCATCTCATACTGCAGTCCACACCCATTTCTCAGATCCAGTGTCTTGAAGTCTGTGATCAGGTGCATCTAATTAAACTGTTTCAGGACTTTTTCAGACATGCTTCAGACCTACTGGGGAAAGAACTTTGTCTCTAGCTCACATAAAAACCTCTGGGAACACTCTGTATATATATTACACACACATAGTTATTGAACAGTGGTTCTTTAGTTTAGGTCAATATGAAATTTTATACATTCTGAGTTAAAAACAGTTATATTAAATACAACATCCTGAAATTCTTCTATATGTGTAGTACTTTCCACTCTCTCTTCTTAAATGTAAACAATATTTAAAGCAGTGTGTTTAGTACATTTTGCAAAATGAATCCGCTGAGCAGGACAATTCCCTGTTCTCTATAAACATAAAAACTCCCAAGGGATTCTGCAACCGAACTTCCTCTTTCACTTTAGATAACCGAAGAATGGATCACAATAGCAACAACTGAAATGTTCAGGGTAATATGCCCAAGTAAATTTTGTGTAATCCCTGAAATCTTTGTTGTCCCTGAACCATTGTCTCACTGACCCTCCTCTTGTCCACTCCACAGTATTTAACACTAGACATAGAATATAGTTCAGAGTCTTTTGCTGGTTTAATTTTACTGTTATTTCACACAGGAAACAACAAAGTTTATTGTGGAGATTAGAAACAAACAACGTTTCTTAATTTTTAAGAATAACTAAGAAATAGCAATAAATAATGGGAAAAATCAACATTGTATACAAGAGATGAAAGAATGAAGATTAAGAAGATGGCATAATTAAATATATACAGTCTAACATTAATGGTAATTATGTTACTTAAATTGGATTCTATCACCCCAACAAGAGCATTAAAAACTGGCTATACATTGTACTTGTGTTTACCACAGTAAATCATTTTTGAAATATTTAAATTGATTTTGCTGCTCCTGTATTCTAATGTGTGACTCAGTATGATAATATGCGACTTAGAGTGCAGGTTGTTATTTTATATATATGAAAATACATAGCACCTTCTAAAACTGTGCCACACTACATATCCCAGGCTGCTTTGCAGGCCCAAACAGGAACCCCAGATATTGATACAAATGTTTCAGCTGCCTAAGGTTCCTCCTGATTGACAAAAACAAATTATGAATCTTATACTAATTATACTAGCCTGGGTTTCAATAGGTGTTTGCTCTAATTTTCAACTGTCAGAAATTACAAGACATTTTGCTAACTTCAAGGTACACAAAAGGGTGGCAACTTAAAAGGACATGGTGGACACATACAATGCCTCTGTAAAAGCAAAATGTGAGTATGAATGGCTAATTTGCAGTTTCGCTTTTGCCTTAAAGGCATATCTAAGTTTCCTGGATTATGAGTGCATATGATAGAGGAGAATCAGTAGTGTATGAAAAAAAAATTGCATGAAAAATAAAATTATTGTTTTATACAGAGATCACACGACTGCCAGCCAATTGTCACAATCTGCTTCTTCAAGGGGGCTTGATATGAACCTAGTTCACACCTACCCCAGCAAAATCATGTGGTTCTTGTTCTCTGTGGCACAAAAGATGGCTTCTAAAGAGGGCAATGCCCAAAGGTACAGGCAGAGAATACTGGATACAGGTTACTCAAGACCACTCCAAAATTCAGTAAACACCCACATAAACAGCCTCACACCTTGGATATGTGAAGCCAAAACTGAACCTTTATTAAATCATAAAACCAACATATTTATACATCTCCCATACCACACCCTTGCGTAGGTGTGTGATGAAACACATCTGCCTTGCAACCTTGGTTGTTATAGAAGCACTTGAGATCAAACTCACCAGATATCTAAACGACATGACAGATGTCAATAGCTAGCTGGGCAGAAAACCTTGATGCTAATCTCAAGTGTTTGCTTAGGACTACTTGAAGTGCATGCATCTGTCTTGTCTGCTGTTTATCAAGGTCTGTATGTGTGAGGATGCAATGTTCTGCAGTTAAGTTTATGTGTAGAGCATTTTTACCTTATTATCATGTATTCTCCTGTTCTATATACATTTTCCCTCTAGAACATATAATACTAGTATACATGATAACCATGTACAGGCAACATATAACCACACAGAGTAATACATAATCACAATGCAACAATATCATGCTCCCTTGGCCATATCCATAATTACTGGTAATATTAGTCACTAAACAATGTAATCATGACAGTATGCTCTGCATTTCCTAATAGAAGATCTGCATTATATGACTAGCTCTACCAGGTCATTGACCTCTCCTACAAATATGGTGGCTATTTCTATTACAATTACCAACAGTCCTTCACAGCTAAAGCCATGGTTGCCAGGTCCCAGTTTAATTATAGAATGGATTGGTAACGACTAGATCCAGAAATATGTTGTACCTCGCCGGCATAAAGGCCACCATTTGCCAGCATAATGTTTGCAATGTTTAAAACTGCTCAAATATGTAATACTTTTTCCATTTTAGAGCAACACATATAAAAATGCCCATCGTTTAGACTAAATGGTTTCGTCCAGTGATAAAGCAAGCATTTCTGCTAAACGTACTGAGATTTAAGTGTCAGGCATTGAAAAGGAGATCCTGACATTTAAAAGGCAGGAAACAGGAAGAGAACAGCAATTAAAATAGGTTTGTTGCTAAGATTGGACATTGCCATAAGAAACAAATCAACTCAAATCGTCCCCTGATACAAATAACGAGTTCCTCTTACTTGAAGCTGTGTGGAAACTGTTTGTAGATAGATATTGACTGGTTTTATTAATTGATCCGCAGTACTCTGAACTGATATTTTTACTTGGCAGCCAAAGGGCTATTGCAGTGCTTTAAGATAATGTTTGCAAAAGATTTGCAAGATCCTATAAACTACAAACATGGGGCCCTATTAAATTCTCCCTCGTAGTTCTCTCGGTGCTCGCAAAAGGCAGTTTTCCTGCTGTTTGCGAGAACCGAATCTCTCGCAGCCTGCTTTACGATAGGACTGCGAGAAAATGGCCGAGAATAGGCTCCGAGAGAGCTACGTAGCCTTAAATCTATGCACGAGTCTCGCATATCGTAAGAATCCCTACGTGGACAAAAAGTCCACGCAAGGGATCCGAAAGCCTCTACGTGCTGCCTCGGAACAGCCCGAGACAGCAGCGTGAGGCTCCCCCCTGCACCCTATACACATCCCCATGCTGCAGGGGTCTCTATCAGGACCCCTGCAGCACCCCCACATTAACTCCTTGCAGCGGGGGTCCCCGATCTGCATAGATCAGGCCCCCCGCAGCATTTAAAACTTTTAAATTCCCCGCCGCGGCTCCTTAAAGGGGCCGCGGCACACTATTACCCAATCCCGGCCGCGGCACTTAAAATTAACCCCCCTCTATGCTGGGGGTCCCCATCGGGACCCCCGAAGTGTCCCCACATAAACCCATTGCAGGGGGGGGCCCCGATCTGCATAGATCAGGCCCCCCGCAGCATTTAAAACTTTTAAATTCCCCGCCGCGGCTCCTTAAAGGGGCCGCGGCACACTATTACCCAATCCCGGCCGCGGCACTTAAAATTAACCCCCCTCTATGCTGGGGGTCCCCATCGGGACCCCCGAAGTGTCCCCATATAAACCCCCTGCAGCGGGGGGCCCCGATCGGCACCGATCGTGACCCTGCTGCAATTCAATTTTAAATTTCCCGCCTCGCGGGTCCTCAAAGGACCGTAAAGGTCCTGAAAGGACTCGCACTAAAAATAATAACCCCAGGCAACTATAATTACCCCATTAACTCATGATGGTCAATCCAGACCACCATAAGGCTCTAATTAACCCATGAACTCATGATGGTCAATACAGACCACCATAAGGCTCTAATTAACCCATGAACTCATGATGGTCAATCCAGACCACCATAAGGCTCTAATTAACCCATGAACTCATGATGGTCAATACAGACCACCATAAGGCCTAAATTAACCCATTAACTCATGGTGGTCAATACAGACCACCATAAGGCTCTAATTAACCCATGAACTCATGATGGTCAATCCAGACCACCATAAGGCCTAAATTAACCCATTAACTCATGGTGGTCAATACAGACCACCATAAGGCTCTAATTAACCCATGAACTCATGATGGTCAATCCAGACCACCATAAGGCCTAAATTAACCCATTAACTCATGGTGGTCAATACAGACCACCATAAGGCTCTAATTAACCCATGAACTCATGATGGTCAATCCAGACCACCATAAGGCCAAAATTAACCCATTAACTCATGGTGGTCAATACAGACCACCATAAGGCTCTAATTAACCCATGAACTCATGATGGTCAATACAGACCACCATAAGGCTCTAATTAACCCATTAACTCATGATGGTCAATACAGACCACCATAAGGCTCTAATTAACCCATTAACTCATGATGGTCAATACAGACCACCATAAGGCTCTAATTAACCCATTAACTCATGATGGTCAATACAGACCACCATAAGGCTCTAATTAACCCATTAACTCATGATGGTCAATACAGACCACCATAAGGCTCTAATTAACCCATTAACTCATGATGGTCAATACAGACCACCATAAGGCTCTAATTAACCCATTAACTCATGATGGTCAATACAGACCACCATAAGGCTCTAATT
Organism: Discoglossus pictus; assembly: GCA_027410445.1. Taxonomy (NCBI): domain Eukaryota; kingdom Metazoa; phylum Chordata; class Amphibia; order Anura; family Alytidae; genus Discoglossus; species Discoglossus pictus. The sequence continues at coordinate 366,152,111 of CM050164.1, read as the reverse complement.
AACCCATTAACTCATGATGGTCAATACAGACCACCATAAGGCTCTAATTAACCCATGAACTCATGATGGTCAATACAGACCACCATAAGGCTCTAATTAACCCATTAACTCATGATGGTCAATACAGACCACCATAAGGCTCTAATTAACCCATTAACTCATGATGGTCAATACAGACCACCATAAGGCTCTAATTAACCCATTAACTCATGATGGTCAATACAGACCACCATAAGGCTCTAATTAACCCATTAACTCATGGTGGTCAATACAGACCACCATAAGGCTCTAATTAACCCATTAACTCATGATGGTCAATACAGACCACCATAAGGCTCTAATTAACCCATTAACTCATGATGGTCAATACAGACCACCATAAGGCTCTAATTAACCCATTAACTCATGATGGTCAATACAGACCACCATAAGGCTCTAATTAACCCATTAACTCATGGTGGTCAATACAGACCACCATAAAGCCTAAATTAACCCATTAACTCATGATGGTCAATACAGACCAGCATAAGGCTCTATTTAACCCCATCAGTCCCATAAGGGTATATTATTACCATTATGGGCCTGTTACAACCCAACATTAACCACATAAGTGCCATGATGGTCCTCAAGGACCATCATGACACTAACTACAAACACTACACTATAACCCCCAATAAACCATTTAATCGAAACTAACCCCCCTCTACACTAATCTATTAACACTTACACTACCTACCTACACTACCTACCCCCTAATAAACCTCCCCAACACTCTAATTACAAAAAACAAAAAACCTACAGTACAAAAAACAAAAAAACCTACAGTACAGAAAACAAAAAATAATTACAACCCCACCCCCCACTACAGAAAACAAAAAAATACATTACAACCCCACCCCCCACTACAGAAAATAAAAAAATTACACACCTGAAAAGGAAAGACAGATAAACACAATACAATACATACATATAATACATTAAATACATTACATACAATACATGACATTACATATAATATATTACATATAATATATTACATATAATACATTACATACATTACATACAATACATGACATTTCATATAATATATTAAATATAATATATTACATATAATACATTACATACAATACATGACATTACATATAATATATTACATATAATATATTACATATAATACATTACATACATTACATACAATACATGACATTACATATAATATATTAAATATAATATATTACATATAATACATTACATACAATACATGACATTACATATAATATATTAAATATAATATATTACATATAATACATTACATACAATACATGACATTACATATAATATATTACATATAATATATTACATATAATATATTACATATAATACATTACATACATTACATACAATACATGACATTACATATAATATATTAAATATAATATATTACATATAATATATTACATATCATATATTACATATAATATATTACATATAGTCCTAATCAAATACCCCCTATCTATCTAACATACAATCTATTTAATTTAAAATAAATCCTAACTATATCAAATACATCCCCCTATCTATCTAATATACAAAAAATCCTAACTACATACACAGACCCTTATTCTAAACTAAAATAAAATAATTACAGTCCTAACTACATACACAGACCCTAATTCTAAGCTAAAATCAATAAATTAAGACCACTTACCTTTAAGATGTTGCTTCAGATCACTAACCTATGGGTCAAACAAAAAATAAAAATTAGTACAAAACATTAACATCAAATAAATAAACATTCTATACATTCTAAATATTCAACTCACCTTTACAGCATGTCCAGTCACTGTTTATCTCTTCCGGCGCGGCCCTGTTAAAAAAAAAACACAATACATGAATACATGAATACAATATATAAACAATAAATAAAATACACAAATAAACATCTAAATATACATTTAACTTACCTCCCCGCGATGTCCCCGGCCTTCTCTCCTTCAGCCCCGGCTGGGCCGCGGAACCATCCGCGCTCTAAAAAAAAAATAAAAAAAAACTAACGGAGGTCTGCACTGGCAGACCTCCCCGACGCTACTGAACCTCCCGGAGTCGTTTCCGGGAGGAAATTGGCATTGGCGGCTTGTGATTGGCTGAAAAAGCTGTCTATCAATTTCAGCCAATCAAAAGTCGTCAATGTGTGAGCCAATCAGGATGGGATACACCCCAATATCCCACCCTGATTGGCTAAAACACTTGTCTATCTTTATGGGAACCAATCACAACGCTCAGATGCCTTCAGCCAATCACTATGGGATACACCCCCACGGAGTGATTGGTAGAAGACATCTGCGCATCCTGATTGGCTCCTACATTGACGACTTTTGATTGGCTGACAGCTTTTTCAGCCAATCACAAGCCGCCAATGCCAATTTCCTCCCGGAAACGACTCCGGGAGGTTCAGTAGCGTCGGGGAGGTCTGCCAGTGCAGACCTCCGTTAGTTTTTTTTTTTTTTTTTTTTTAGAGCGCGGATGGTTCCGCGGCCCAGCCGGGGCTGAAGGAGAGAAGGCCGGGGACATCGCGGGGAGGTAAGTTAAATGTATATTTAGATGTTTATTTGTGTATTTTATTTATTGTTTATATATTGTATTCATGTATTCATGTATTGTGTTTTTTTTTTTAACAGGGCCGCGCCGGAAGAGATAAACAGTGACTGGACATGCTGTAAAGGTGAGTTGAATATGTAGAATGTATATAATGTTTATTTATTTGATGTTAATGTTTTGTACTAATTTTTATTTTTGTTTGACCCATAGGTTAGTGATCTGAAGCAACATCTTAAAGGTAAGTGGTCTTAATTTATTGATTTTAGCTTAGAATTAGGGTCTGTGTATGTAGTTAGGACTGTAATTATTTTATTTTATTTTAGAATAAGGGTCTGTGTATGTAGTTAGGATTTTTTGTATATTAGGTAGATAGGGGGATGTATTTGATATAGTTAGGATTTATTTTAAATTAAATAGATTGTATGTTAGATAGATAGGGGGTATTTGATTAGGACTATATGTAATATATTATATGTAATATATTATATGTAATATATTATATGTAATATATTATATTTAATATATTATATGTAATGTCATGTATTGTATGTAATGTATGTAATGTATTATATGTAATATATGATATGTAATATATTATATTTAATATATTATATGTAATGTCATGTATTGTATGTAATGTATGTAATGTATTATATGTATTATTGTATTGTGTTTATCTGTCTTTCCTTTTCAGGTGTGTAATTTTTTTATTTTCTGTAGTGGGGGGTGGGGTTGTAATTTTTTTTTTTTTCTGTACTGTAGGTTTTTTTGTTTTTTGTACTGTAGGTTTTTTGTTTTCTGTGCTGTAGGTTTATTGTTTTTTGTAATTAGAGTGTTGGGGAGGTTTATTAGGGGGTAGGTAGTGTAGGTAGGTAGTGTAAGTGTTAAAAGATTAGTGTAGAGGGGGGTTAGTTTAGATTAAATGGTTTATTGGGGGTTATAGTGTAGTGTTTGTAGTTAGTGTCATGATGGTCCTTGAGGACCATCATGGCACTTATGTGGTTAATGTTGGGTTGTAACAGGCCCATAATGGTAATAATATACCCTTATGGGACTGATGGGGTTAAATAGAGCCTTATGGTAATCTGTATTGACCACCATGAGTTAATGGGTTAATTTAGGCCTTATGGTGGTCTGTATTGACCACCATGAGTTAATGGGTTAATTTAGGCCTTATGGTGGTCTGTATTGACCACCATGAGTTAATGGGTTAATTTAGGCCTTATGGTGGTCTGTATTGACCATCATGAGTTAATGGGTTAATTAGAGCCTTATGGTGGTCTGTATTGACCATCATGAGTTAATGGGTTAATTAGAGCCTTATGGTGGTCTGTATTGACCATCATGAGTTAATGGGTTAATTAGAGCCTTATGGTGGTCTGTATTGACCATCATGAGTTAATGGGTTAATTAGAGCCTTATGGTGGTCTGTATTGACCATCATGAGTTAATGGGTTAATTAGAGCCTTATGGTGGTCTGTATTGACCATCATGAGTTAATGGGTTAATTTAGGCCTTATGGTGGTCTGTATTGACCACCATGAGTTAATGGGTTAATTTAGGCCTTATGGTGGTCTGTATTGACCACCATGAGTTAATGGGTTAATTTAGGCCTTATGGTGGTCTGGATTGACCACCATGAGTTAATGGGTTAATTTAGGCCTTATGGTGGTCTGGATTGACCACCATGAGTTAATGGGTTAATTTAGGCCTTATGGTGGTCTGGATTGACCACCATGAGTTAATGGGTTAATTTAGGCCTTATGGTGGTCTGGATTGACCATCATGAGTTAATGGGTTAATTAGAGCCTTATGGTGGTCTGTATTGACCATCATGAGTTAATGGGTTAATTTAGGCCTTATGGTGGTCTGTATTGACCATCATGAGTTAATGGGTTAATTAGAGCCTTATGGTGGTCTGTATTGACCATCATGAGTTAATGGGTTAATTAGAGCCTTATGGTGGTCTGGATTGACCATCATGAGTTAATGGGGTAATTATAGTTGCCTGGGGTTATTATTTTTAGTGCGAGTCCTTTCAGGACCTTTACGGTCCTTTGAGGACCCGCGAGGCGGGAAATTTAAAATTGAATTGCAGCAGGGTCACGATCGGTGCCGATCGGGGCCCCCCGCTGCAGGGGGTTTATATGGGGACACTTCGGGGGTCCCGATGGGGACCCCCAGCATAGAGGGGGGTTAATTTTAAGTGCCGCGGCCGGGATTGGGTAATAGTGTGCCGCGGCCCCTTTAAGGAGCCGCAGCGGGGAATTTAAAAGTTTTAAATGCTGCGGGGGGCCTGATCTATGCAGATCGGGGCCCCCCCCCTGCAATGGGTTTATGTGGGGACACTTCGGGGGTCCCGATGTGGACCCCCAGCATAGAGGGGGGTTAATTTTAAGTGCCGCGGCCGGGATTGGGTAATAGTGTGCCGCGGCCCCTTTAAGGAGCCGCGGCGGGGAATTTAAAAGTTTTAAATGCAGCGGGGGCCTGATCGGTGCCGATCGGGGACCCCCGCTGCAAGGGGTTAATGTGTGGGGGCTGCGGGGGTTCCTATGGACCCCTGCAGCAAGGTGTTCATGTGAGGACACTTCGGGGGTCCCGACAGGGACCCCCGCATTGAGGGGGGGTTCATTTTAGGTGCCTGGGGGGGGTTTGGAGTACCCCCCACGGCAGGGCTTATGTGGGGGACTGCCGCGGAGGTCCCTTTTAGGACCCCCGCAGCACTTGATGAGGAGTGGGAGCCTGCGATATCATCTCGCAGGCTGTCACTCCTTTACGTAGTGTAGATACGTATGGCCCTGCTGCGTAGCTCATACGTTGCTCGCAGCAGGGCTAATTTAATAGCATTGTAAGTTAGAGAAACTTTGCAGTACGTAGGGCTTAAGTAGAAGCCTCTTATTTACGAGGCTGGAATTTAATAGGGCCCATGATGTTTGAAAATAAAAGAGACACAGGGGAGGGAGAGCGGAGGAGGGAGAGAGGGGGAGACACAGGGGAGGGAGAGGGTGGAAGAGACACGGGGGAGAAAGGGGGAAGAGACACAAGGGAGGGAGAGGGGGAGGAGACACAGGGGAGGGAGAGGGGGAGGAAAGAGACACATGAGAGGGAGAGGGGGAAAGGAGAGGGGGAAAGGAGACACAGGAGAGGGTGAGGGGGAAAGGAGACACAGGGGAGGGAGAGGGGGAAATTAGACAGAGGGGAGGAAGGGAAAGAGACATGGGAGGGAGAGGAGGGAAAGGAGAGGGAAATGGGGAAAAGAGGCACAGGAGTGGGAGAGGGGAAAAGAGACACAAAGAAGAGGGGGGAAGGAGACACAGGGGAGGGGGAAGGAGACACAGGGTGGGGGAGGGGGAGACACAGGGGAAGGAGAGGAGGGGAAGAGACACAGGAGAGGGAAAGGCAGGGGAAGAGACACAGGGGAGGAAGAGGGGGGGAAGAAACACAGGGGAGGGGGGAGACACAGGGGAAGTAGAGAGGGAGGAGACACAGGGGAGGGAGAGTGGGGGAGAGACACAGGGTAAGGAGAGGGGGAAGAGACACATGAGAGGGAGAGGCAGGGGAAGAGACACAGGGGAGGGAGAGGGGGGAAAATGAGAGGGAAAGGGGGAAAGGAGGCACGGGAGAGGAGGAAAAGAAACACAAAGGAGAGGGGGAAGGAGACACAGGGTGTGGGGAGGGGGAGACACCGGGGAAGGAGAGGGGGAAGGGACACAGGAGAGAGAGAGGCAGGGGAAGAGACACAGGGGAGGGAGAGGGGGGAAAATGAGAGGGAAAGGGGGAAAGGAGGCACGGGAGAGGAGGAAAAGAAACACAAAGGAGAGGGGGAAGGAGACACAGGGTGTGGGGAGGGGGAGACACCGGGGAAGGAGAGGGGGAAGGGACACAGGAGAGGGAGAGGCAGGGGAAGAGACACATGGGAGGGGGAGACACAGGGGAAGGAGAGGGGGAAGAGACACAGGGGAGGGAGAGTGGGGGAGAGACACAGGGGAGGGAGAGGGGGGAGAAACAGGGTAAGGAGAGGGGGAAGAGACACAGGAGAGGGAGAGGCAGGGAAATAGACACAGGAGAGGGAGAGGGGGGGAAGAAACACAGGGGAGGGGGAGACACACGGGGAAGGAGAAGGGGAAGAGACACAGGAGAGGGAGAGTGGGGGAGAGACACAGGGGAGGGAGAGGGGGAGACACAGGGTAAGGAGAGGGGGAAGAGACACAGGAGAGGCAGGGGAGGGAGAGGGGTGAAAAGGAGAGGGAAATGAGGAAAGAAGGCATGGGAGAGGAGTAAAAGAGACACAAAGGAGAGGGTGGAATGAGACACAGGGGAGGGGGGGAAGAGACATAGGGTGGGGGAAGGGGGAGACACAGGGGAAGTAGAGGGGGAAGGGACACAGGAGAGGGAGAGGCAGGTGAAGAGACACATGGGAGGGAGAGGGGGAAAAGGAGAGGGAAAGGGAGAAAGGAGGCACGGGAGAGGAGAAAAAGAAACACAAAGGAGAGGGGGGAAGGAGACACATGGGAGGGAGAGGGGGGAAGGAAACACAGGGGAAGGGGAGACACAGGGGAAGGAGAGGGGGAAGAGACACATGGGAGGAAGAGTGGGGGAGAGACACCGGGGAGGGAGAGGGGGGAAACACAGGGTAAGGAGAGGGGGAAGAGACACAGGAGAGGGAGAGGCAGGGGAAGAGACACAGGGGAGGGAGAAGGGGAAAAGAAACACAGGGGAGGGGGGAGACACAGGGGAAGGAGAGGGGGAAGAGACACAGGGGAGGGAGAGTGGGGGAGAGACACCGGGGAGGGAGAGGGGGGAGACACAGGGTAAGGAGAGGTGGAAGAGACACAGGAGAGGGAGAGGCAGGGGAAGAGACACAGGGGAGGGAGAGGGGGGAAAAGGAGAGGGAAAAGGGAAAAGGAGGCACGGGAGAGGAGGAAAAGAAACACAAAAAAGAGGGGGAAGGAGACACATGGGAGGGAGAGGAGGGAATGAAACACAGGGGAGGGAGAGACACAGGGGAAGGAGAGGGGGAAGAGACACATGGGAGGAAGAGTGGGGGAGAGACACCGGGGAGGGAGAGGGGGGAAACACAGGGTAAGGAGAGGGGGAAGAGACACAGGAGAGGGAGAGGCAGGGGAAGAGACACAGGGGAGGGAGAAGGGGAAAAGAAACACAGGGGAGGGGGAGACACAGGGGAAGGAGAGGGGGAAGAGACACAGGGGAGGGAGAGGCAGGGGAAGAGACACAGGGGAGGGAGAGGGGGAAAAGGAGAGGGAAAGGGAGAAAGGAGGCATGGGAGAGGAGCAAAAGAAACACAAAGGAGAGGGGGAAGGAGACACAGGGGAGGGGGGAAGGAGACACATGGTGGGGGAAGGGGGAAAAGGAGAGGGAAAGGGAGAAAGGAGGCACGGGAGAGGAGAAAAAGAAACACAAAGGAGAGGGGGGAAGGAGACACATGGGAGGGAGAGGGGGAAGGAAACACAGGGGAAGGGGAGACACAGGGGAAGGAGAGGGGGAAGAGACACATGGGAGGGAGAGTGGGGGAGAGACACCGGGGAGGGAGAGGGAGGAGACACAGGGTAAGGAGAGGGGGAAGAGACACAGGAGAGGGAGAGGCAGGGGAAGAGACACAGGGGAGGGAGAGGGGGGAAAAGGAGAGGGAAAAGGGAAAAGGAGGCACGGGAGAGGAGGAAAAGAAACACAAAAAAGAGGGGGAAGGAGACACATGGGAGGGAGAGGGGGGAATGAAACACAGGGGAGGGAGAGACACAGGGGAAGGAGAGGGGGAAGAGACACATGGGAGGAAGAGTGGGGGAGAGACACCGGGGAGGGAGAGGGGGGGAGAGACAGGGTAAGGAGAGGGGGAAGAGACACAGGAGAGGGAGAGGCAGGGGAAGAGACACAGGGGAGGGAGAGGGGGAAAAGGAGAGGGAAAGGGAGAAAGGAGGCACGGGAGAGAAGGAAAAGAAACACAAAGGAGAGGGGGGAAGGAGACACAGGGGAGGGGGGAAGGAGACACATGGTGGGGGAAGGGGGAGACACAGGGGAAGGAGAGGGGGAAAGGACACAGGAGAAGGAGAGGCAGGGGAAGAGACACATGGGAGGGGGAGACACAGTGGAAGGAGAGGGGAAAGAGACACAGGGGAGGGAGAGTGGGGGAGAGACACAGGGGAGGGAGAGGGGGGAGACACAGGGTAAGGAGAGGGGGAAGAGACACAGGAGAGGGAGAGGCAGGGGAATAGACACAGGAGAGGGAGGGGGGAAGAAACACAGGGGAGGGGGAGACACACGGGGAAGGAGAGGGGGAAGAGACACAGGAGAGGGAGAGTGGGGGAGAGACACAGGGGAGGGAGAGGGGGAAGAGACACAGGAGAGGCAGGGGGAGGGAGAGGGGGGAAAAGGAGAAGGAAAGGAGGAAAGAAGGCATGGGAGAGGAGTAAAAGAGACACAAAGGAGAGGGTGGAATGAGACACAGGGGAGGGGGGAAGAGACACAGGTTGGGGGAAGGGGGAGACACAGGGGAAGGAGAGGGGGAAGGGACACAGGAGAGGGAGAGGCAGGTGAAGAGACACATGGGAGGGAGAGGGGGAAAGAAACACAGGGGAGGGGGGAGACACAGGGAAAGGAGAGGGGGAAGAGACACAGGGGAGGGAGAGTGGGGGAGAGACACCAGGGAGGGAGAGGGGAGAGACACAGGGTAAGGAGAGGGGGAAGAGACACAGGAGAGGGAGAGGCAGGGGAAGAGACACAGGGGAGGGAGAGGGGGGAAAAGGAGAGGGAAAGGGGAAAAGGAGGCACGGGAGAGGAGGAAAAGAAACACAAAGGAGAGGGGGGAAGGAGACACATGGGAGGGAGAGGGGGGAATGAAACAAAGGGGAGGGGGAGACACAGGGGAAGGAGAGGGGGAAGAGACACATGGGAGAAAGAGTGGGGGAGAGACACCAGGGAGGGAGAGGTGTGAGACACAGGGTAAGGAGAGGGGGAAGAGACACAGGAGAGGGAGAGGCAGGGGAAGAGACACAGGGGAGGGAGAGGGGGAAAAGGAGAGGGAAAGGGAGAAAGGAGGCACGGGAGAGGAGGAAAAGAAAAACAAAGGAGAGGGGGGAAGGAGACACAGGGGAGGGGGGAAGGAGACACATGGTGGGGGAAGGGGGAGACACAGGGGAAGGAGAGGGGGAAGGGACACAGGAGAGGGAGAGGCAGGGGAAGAGAAACATGGGAGGGGGAGACACAGTGGAAGGCGAGGGGAAGAGACACAGGGGAGGGAGAGTGGGGGAGAGACACTGGGGAGGGAGAGGGGGGAGACACAGGGTAAGGAGAGGGGGAAGAGACACAGGAGAGCGAGAGGTAGGGGAATAGACACAGGAGAGGGAGAGGGGGGAAGAGACACAGGAGAGGGAGAGGCAGGGGAAGAGACACAGGGGAGGGAGAGGGGGAAAAGGAGAGGGAAAGGGAGAAAGGAGGCACGGGAGAGGAGGAAAAGAACCACAAAGGAGAGGGGGGAAGGAGACACAGGGGAGGGGGGAAGGAGACACATGGTGGGGGAAGGGGGAGACACAGGGGAAGGAGAGGGGGAAGGGACACAGGAGAGGGAGAGGCAGGGGAAGAGACACATGGGAGGGGGAGACACAGTGGAAGGAGAGGGGAAGAGACACAGGGGAGGGAGAGTGGGGGAGAGACACAGGGGAGGGAGAGGGGGAGACACAGGGTAAGGAGAGGGGGAAGAGACACAGGAGAGGCAGGGGAGGGAGAGGGGGGAAAAGGAGAGGGAAAGGAGGAAAGAAGGCATGGGAGAGGAGTAAAAGAGACACAAAGGAGAGGGTGGAATGAGACACAGGGGAGGGGGAAGAGACACAGGGTGGGGGAAGGGCGAGACACAGGGGAAGGAGTGGGGGAAGGGACACAGGAGAGGGAGAGGCAGGTGAAGAGACACATGGGAGGGAGAGGGGGGAAAGAAACACAGGGGAGGGGGGAGACACAGGGGAAGGAGAGGGGGAAGAGACACAGGGGAGGGAGAGTGGGGGAGAGACACCGGGGAGGGAGAGGGGGGAGACACAGGGTAAGGAGAGGGGGAAGAGACACAGGAGAGGGAGAGGCGGGGGAAGAGACACAGGTGAGGGAGAGGGGGAAAAGGAGAGGGAAAGGGGAAAAGGAGGCACGGGAGAGGAGGAAAAGAAACACAAAGGAGAGGGGTGATGGAGACACAGGGGAGGGAGAGGGGTAAAGAAACACAGGGGAGGGGGAGACACAGGGGAAGGAGAGGGGGAAGAGACACAGGGGAGGAAGAGTTGGGGAGAGACAACGGGGAGGGAGAGGGGGAGACACAGGGTAAGAAGAGGGGGAAGAGACACAGGAGAGGGAGAGGCAGGGGAAGAGACACAGGGGAGGGAGAGGGGGAAAAGGAGCGGGAAAGGGAGAAAGGAGGCATGGGAGAGGAGCAAAAGAAACACAAAGGAGAGGGGGAAGGAGACACAGGGGAGGGGGGAAGGAGACACATGGTGGGGGAAGGGGGATACACAGGGGAAGGAGAGGGGGAAGGGACACAGGAGAGGGAAAGATAGGGGAAGAGACACATGGGAGGGAGAGGGGGGAAAGAAACACAGGGGGAGAGGGGGAGACACAGGGTAAGGAGAGGGGGGAGAGACACAGGAGAGGGAGAGGCAGGGAAAGAGACACAGGGGAGGGAGAGGGGGGAAGAAACACAGGGGAGGGGGAGATACAGGGGAAGGAGAGGGGGAAGAGACACAAAAGAGGGGGAGTTGGGGGGAGACACAGGGAGAGAGGGGGGAGACACATGGTAAGGAGAGGGGGGAGAGACACAGGAGAGGGAGAGGCAGGGGAAGAGACACAGGGAAGGGAGAGGGGGGGGAAGAAACACAGGGGAGGGAGGAGACACATGGGGAAGGAGAGGGGAAAGAGACACAGGAGAGGGAGAGTGGGGGGAGACACAGGGGAGGGAGAGGGGGGGGACAGGGTAAGAAGAGGGGGAAAGAGACATAGGAGAGGGAGAGACAGGGGAAGAGACACAGGGGAGGGAGAGGGGGGAAAAGGAGATGGGAAGTAGGAAAGAAGCCACGGGAGAGGAGGAAAAGAGACACAAAGGAGAGGGTGGAATGAGACACAGGGGAGGGGGAAGGAGACACAGGGTGGGGGGAGGAGAGGAGACACAGGGGAAGGAGAGGGGAAGAGACAAAGGAGAGGGAGAGTGGGGGAGAGACACAGGGGAGGGAGATGGGATGATACAGGGTAAGGAGAGGTGGGAAGAGACACAGGAGAGGGAGAGGCAGGGAAAGAGACACAGGGGAGGGAGAGGGGGGGAAAGGAGAGGGAAAGGGGGAAGAAGGCATGGGAGAGGATGAAAAGAGACACAAAGGAGAGGATGAAGGAGACACAGGGGAGGGGGGAAGGAGACACAGGGTGGGGGGAGGAGAGGAGACACAGGGGAAGGAGAGGGGGAAGAGACACAGGAGAGGGAGAGGCAGGGGAAGAGACACAGGGGAGGGAGAGGGGGAGACACAGGGTAAGGAGAGGGGAGAAGGGACAAAGGAGAGGGAGAGGGGGGGAAGAAACACAGGGGAGGGGGAGACACAGGGGAAGGAGAGGGGAAGAGACACAGGGGAGGGGGAGTGGAGTTGAGACACAGGGGAGGGAGAGGGGGAGACACAGGGTAAGGAGAGGGGGAAGAGACACAGGAGAGGGAGAGGCAGGGGAAGAGACACAAGGGAGGGAGATGGGGAAAGAAACACAGGGGAGGGGGGAGACACACGGGGAAGGAGAGGGGGGAAGAGACACAGGGGAGGGAGAGGGGGAAGATACACGGCAGAGGGAGGGGGAAGAGACACGGGTAGGGAGTGGGAAGAAACACAAGGGACACACAGGGGTGGAAGGGAAGGAGACACAGGGGGGAGAGGGGGGAAAAGGACAGGGAAAGGGGGAAAGGAGGCATGGGAGAGGAGGAAAAGAGACACAAAGGAGAGAGTGGAATGAGACACAGGGGAGGGGGAAGGGGAAACAGGGTAGGGGGAGGAGAAACAAAGGGAGAGAGAGGGGGAAGAGACACAGGGGAGGAGGGATGGATGGGAGGAGAAACACAGGGGAAGGAGAAGGGGGAAGAGACACAGGGGAGGGGGAAAGAGACACAGGGGAGGGAGACACAGGAGGTGGAGGGGGAAAAGGAGGGGTAAAGGAGGCACAGGAGAAGGAGAGGGGGAAAAGATACACAGTGGAGATGAGGGAAGGAGACACAGGGGAGGGGGAAGAAGACACAGGGGAGGGGGAGGAGAGGAGAAACACAGGGGAGGGAGAGGGGGAAGGAGAAACAGGGGAGGGGGGAAGAAGTGGCAGAGGGGAGGAGAAACACAAGGGAGGGGGAGAAGAAGCACAGGGGCAGAGGAGGGGAAGAGACACAGGAGAGGGAGGAGAGGGAAGAGACACAGTGGACGGAGAGGGGGGGGGGAGAGACACAATTTATAAAACTCTATCATGCCGTCATTTTTGACGGGCAAGTCACTAGTAATAATATAATAATCTAAAATGAAAGAATGAAAATTAATCATCAAGGTTGTTTAACAGTAAAACAGTGATGCCAATAGTTAAAAGGGGAAATGCTACTGTAACAGATTAGCAGCCGTATAAATCATGGTCATTTTAGGTTAAATCTTTATTTTAGTAGACTCTTCTTGTGCCTGAAGAATGCCATTGTTGTTTTTTTCACACATTATATTGGCTTTGAGACTGAGTGGGAATGCTCTCCTAATTTTATAATCTACTAGAATATTGCCCGTCAAAAAATGACAGCAATGAAATTGTAAGTGAGCTACTGCTGTTTGGTGTATGGTAATCAAATAAATAATACATTAATAAAGTAATAAACTTTACCTATTTTGAAGTAATATATGCAGGAAGCATTGTGTTGAAGAGCTGACAATCTGTTTCCATGTTGCTGCAGCATATAATGTGTGTTTTCAGTGCTGTGGAGCTGCTGTGTAAGTGTCAGCAATGTGTGCAGTGTGTATTGTAAATAATGTGCGTGCGCAAGGAAAATCCACTAGGGTAGCTGTGTACTTCTGCAATGTGTAAATTAGTGTTGTAAAATGGTGCCTAATGTGTGTGGTACGCGGATGTGGCTGATTTTGCGTCCTTGTTTTTGGATCTCATCCGGCTTTTTCGGAAAATCCGTATGTGTTTGGTGGTGTTTTGCGTCTTTAGGGTCCTGTAGCCTCGTTTTTTCAGCGGACATTTTTTCTCTTGCTTAGGTGATTTTCGGGTGTCTAAACTCTGTAATTTTGACTTAAATGGAGGTGTAAATTCACTTGCAGAGGTCCTGGGTGCCCCCTTGCTGTGGGTAAGCTTTTTATGTGTTTGTTGTGTGTATTTATTGTGTTTAATGTGTTTAATGTTTTCAGGTTCGCGCAGGTCGGCCATTAAAGTCGTATCGTTGTTTTTCCCGCGTCTCGTCCCGCGTCTCGTATTTGTTTGTTGTAAGTCTGTAAATGTTGCGAGGTCCGCAGTTGCTGGCAAGGAGCACCTTTGGCGCTCCATGCCAGCAACTGAGGCCCTCGCTTTGCGAGGGCCGCAGGCTGGCTACGCGAGCCCGCAGCGTTAGCAACAACTATTATAGGTGATTCAATGGTGTAAAGAAGGCAAGGGATGAGGCTTGGTCATGTGTTTATTCATTGGTGGATTCAGATAATTTTTCAGAACATTATTCCTCAAGCTCAGTAAAAGCAGCTTGCAAGTTTACTTACACTTGCTTGTTCTGCTCTGTAAGCTCTCTCTTGTGCTTTGAAAAGGAAGTATGACTGTGACAACATCCCAAAACCACTAGCAGAGTTTGCTAAAATGAATTACTTCTATGCTCATTATGTTTAAATATTTCTATGTTTGTTACTTGCATAGCTGGTAATGTTCTTTTGTTTCATACTTGCAAAATATGTGCTAATCTTCAGTGATTAAAGATTTTCAGTCTTGGTCCTGGTCCACCACTGGGACTCCATACAGATCACATATATAGTTGTCAGCAATGCGGGTTGTTGCTAATGCTTGCGGGCTCGCATAGCGAGCCCACCACAACTGTGTCCCTCGCAAAGCGAGGGTCGCAGTTGTTGGCAAGGAGCGCCAAAGGTGCTCCTTGTGTTGGTGGAGATGAGCGCCGTCGGCGCTCATCCCTACAACCCCCTATGACTTTTGGAAGGAGAGGGGGAAGAGACACAGGGGAGGAAGAGTGGGGGAGAGACAACGGGGAGGGAGAGGGGGGAGACACAGGGTAAGGAGAGGGGGAAGAGACACAGGAGAGGGAGAGGCAGGGGAAGAGACACAGGGGAGGGAGAGGGGGAAAAGGAGAGGGAAAGGGAGAAAGGAGGCACGGGAGAGGAGGAAAAGAAACACAAAGGAGAGTGGGAAGGAGACACAGGGGAGGGGGGAAGGAGACACATGGTGGGGGAAGGGGGATAAACAGGGGAAGGTGAGGGGGAAGGGACACAGGAGAGGGAAAGACAGGGGAAGAGACACATGGGCGGGAGAGGGGGGAAAGAAACACAGGGGGAGAGGGGGAGACATAGGCTCACTGCAGGCCGCAAATGCGGACCGCGCCTCACACGCGGTTACAAACACCCAAAAAAACACTATCAAAATACATCTAACACGCAATCACTATATACGGACTTACACAAAAAAAAACGAGACGCGGAACTTTGAAAAAAAAAGAAAACGATATTGCGACCTTAAAAAAAAAAATACGACCTTAACGGCAGAACCGCGCGCACCTCAAAACATTAAAAACACATAAATACACACAAGAATTACATAAAAAGCTAATAAATAACCATGGCACTCATGGGGGTCAATACAGACCCCCATAATACATTAATTAACTCTGTCACTCATGGGGGTCAGTACAGACCCCCATAAACCCTTAATTGACCCTGTCACTCATGAGGGTCAAAACAGACCCCCATAAACCTATAATTAACCCTGACACTCATGGGGGTCAATACAGACCCGAAAGAGCACTTAATTAACCCAGTCACTCATGGGAATCAATATAGACCCCCATAAACCCATAATTAACCCTGTCACTCATGGGGGTCAATACAGATCCCATAAGCCAATAAATAACCCTGGCACTAATGGGGGTCAATACAGACCCCCATAAACCCTTAATTGACCCCGTCACTCATGAGGGTCAATACAGACCCCCATAAACCTATAATTAACCCTGACACTCATAGGGGTCAATACAGACCCCCATGAGCACTTTATTAACCCTGTCACTCATGAGGGTCAATACAGACCCCCATAAACCCATAATTAACCCTGTCACTCATGGGGGTCAATACAGACACACCTAAGCACTTAATTAACCCCGTCACTCATGAGGGTCAATACAGACCCCCATAAACCTATAATTAACCCTGGCACTCATGGTGGTCAATACATACCCCCATAAACCCTTAATTAACCTTGTCACTCATAAGGGTAAATACAGACCCCCATAAACCTATAATTAACCGTGTCACTCATGGGGGTCAATACAGACCCCCATAAGCACTTAATTAACCCTGTCACTCATGAGGGTCAATACAGACACCCATAAACCTATAATTAACCCTGTCACTCATGGGAGTCAATATAGACCCCCATAAGCACTTAATTAACCCCCTCACTCATGAGGGTCAATACAGACCCCCATAAGCACTTAATTAACCCTGTCACTCATGAGGGTCAATACAGACCCCCATAAACCTATAATTAACCCTGTCATTCAAGGGGGTCAATAGAGACCCCCATAAGCACTTAATTAACCCCGTCACTCATGGGGGTCAATACAGACCCCCATAAGCCAATAAATAACCCTGTCACTCATGGGGGTCAATACAGACCCTCATAAGCCTCTATTTAACCCCATCAGTCCCATAAGGGTATATTATGACCCTTATGGGGCTGTTACAACCCAACATTAACCACAAAAGTGCCATGACGGTACTCAAGGACCATCATGACACTAAGTATAAACACTACACTGCACAATACCCCCCAATAAAACCTTAAATCTAAACTAACCCCCTCTACACTAACCTATTAACACCTACAGTACCTACCTACACTACACTACCTACCCCCTAATAACCCCCCACCACTCTAATTTCAGAAAATAAAAAAACTAGTCACCAAAAATAAATAAAAAATCTACATTACAGAAAATAAAAAAAAACTAAATCACAAAAAATAAAAAAAGCAACATTACAGAAAATAACAAAAATAATTACAACCCCCCCCCCCCCCACCTCCCCCACTACAGAAAAAAAAATTACACACCTGAAAAGGAAATACATAGAATACATACAATACAATACAAATAAAATAAAATACAATACAATACCCCCCTATCTAACATACAATCAATACTATCTATCTAAAATACATCACCCAATCTATCTAATATACAATACATCCTATCTATCTAAAATACATCCCACAATCTAATATACAATAAATCCTGACTATCTAAAATACATCCCCAATCTAATATAAGATACTATATAATATACAATACATCCTATGTATCTATCTATCTATCTATCTAAAATACATCCCCCAATCTAATATACAATAAATCCTAACTATGTAAAATACATCCCGCTATCTAACATACAATAAATGCTATCTCTATATACAAACCCTAATTCTAAGCTAAAATAAAATAATTAAGACCACTTACCTTTGTAGATGTCCCTTCAGATCAGCAACCTAGGGGAAAAAAATAGTACTACACATTTACAGAAAATAAATAAAAATTCTAAATATTCTAAATATTCTACTCACCTTTCCAGCATGTCCCCGTCCTTCTTCTTTTCTTCTTCTCCGGCGCGGCCTCTGTTAAAAAAAAACATTACATTAGTACAACAGACATAAACATAAAAAATAAAAAATAAACATGATATACATTGTACTTACCTCCCAACGATGTCCCTGGCCTCTTCTGCCCAGCCCTGGAACCGCGCTCTAAAAAAAACAAAAAACTAATGGATATCCGCACTCATGGACCTCCCCGACGCTACTGAGCCTCCTAGAGCCTTTTCCGGAAGAAAATGGGCAATGGCGCCTTCTGATTCGTTGAAAACACTGTCTATCAAATTCAGCCAATCAGAAGGCGCCAATGTGTGAGCCAATCAGAAAGGGATACATTCCAAAATCCCACTCTGATTGGATAATGCACCTGTCAATCTTTATTTAAAGCAATCACAAGGCGCAGATGCCTTCAGCCAATCACAATGGAATACAGCCCCACACAGTGATTGGCTGTGGGCTCGCGTAGCGAACCTGCGTCCCTCGCAAAGCGAGGGCCTCAGTTGCTGGCATGGAGTGCCAAAGGCCTTTGGCGCTCCTTGCCAGCAACTGCGGACCTCACAACATTTACGGACTTCTGACAAACAAATACGACACACAGGTCTTCTGAGTGGCTGAATTTCATAGACAGCGTTTTCAGCCAATCAGAAGCCGCCATTGACAATTTTCTTCTGGAAAACTCTGTAGGAGGCTCATTAGCGTCGGGGTTTTTTTAAAATTTTATTTTATTTTGGAGCGCGGAATGTTCGAGGACAGGCAGAAGAGGAGGAGGCCGGGGACATCGCAGGGAGGTAAGTACAATGTATATTATGTTTATTTTACTTTTTTTTATGTTTATATATGTTGTACTAATGTAATGTTTTTTTTTAACAGGGGCCACGCCAGAGAAGAAGAAAAGAAGAAGGACGGGGACATGCTGGAAAGGTGAGTAGAATATTTAGAATGTTTATTTATTGTATTTAAATGTGTTGTACTATTTTTTTTTTCTTTTCCCCTAGCTTGCTGATCTGAAGGGACATCTGCAAAGGTAAGTGGTCTTAATTATTTTATTTTAGCTTATAATTAGGGTTTGTATATAGAGATATCTTTTATTGTATGTTAGATAGAGGAATGTATCACCTATATTAGTTGTGAGCATGCAGTTTGTTGCTAACGCTGTATGCTCGCGTAGCTAGCCTGCGGCCCTCGCAAAGCAAAGGCCTCAGTTGCTGGCTTCCCAGAAACTGCGGACCTCGTAACATTTACGGACTTACGACAAACAAACACGACACAAGGGACTTAGAAAAAAAAACACTACGACCTTGCAAAGATACGACTATAACGGCCGATCCGCGCGAAACTGAAAACATTAGAAACACAATAAATACACACAGCAAACACATAAAAAGCTTACCTACAGCAAGGGGGGGGGGGGGACCCAGGACCTCTGCAAGTGAAGTTAAACCTCCATTTAAGTCCAAATCACAGAGTTTAGACAACCGAAAATCACGTAAGCAAGAGAAAAAATGGCCGTCGAAAAAAAAACGAAAACGAGGCTACAGGACCCTAAAGACGCAAAACACCACCAAACACATATGGATTTTCCGAAAAAGCCGGACGAGATCCAAAAACAAGGACGCAAAATCGGCCATAGCCGAGTACTACACACATTAGGTGCCATTTTACAACACTAACCTACACAATCCGACAATCCAGAAGTACACAGCTAACCTAACGGATTTTCCTCGCGCACGCACACTATTTACACTACACACTGCACACATTGCTGACACTTACACAGCAGCTCCACAGCACTCAAAACACACATTGTATGCTGCAGCAACATCAAAACAGATTGCCAGCTCTTCAACACAATGCTTCCTGCATATATTACTTCAAAATAGATAAAGTATATTAATTTATTAATGTATTATTTATTTGATTACCATACACCAAACAGCATTAGCTCACTTACACTTTCATTGCCGTCATTTTTTGACGGGCAATATTCTAGTTTTAGATAGTTAGGATTTATTGTATACTAGCGAATTGCCCGTCAAAAAATTACGGAAATGAAATTGTAAGTGAGCTAATGCTATTTGGTGTATAATAATAAAATAACTAATAGATTAATAAAGTAATATACTTTACCTATTTTGAAGTAATATCTGCAGGAAGCATTGTGTTGAAGAGCTGGCAATCTGTTTTGATGTTGCTACAGCATTAGTGGTGTGGAGCTGCTGTGTAAGCGTGATGAATGTGTAGTGTAATAATGTGCGTGCACGAGACAAAACCGTTAGCGTAGCTGTGTACTTCTGGATTGTATAAGTTATTGTTCTAAAATTGCGGCTAATGTGTGGTATGCGTCTGTAGCGGAATATCCATAGCTGTTTTGTGGTGTTTTGTGTGTTTCTTGTGGTGTTTTGCGTGTTTAGAGTCCTGTAGCCTCGTTTTCGTTTTGTTCGGCGGCCAATTTTTCTCTTGCTTAGAGAATTTTTTAGTGTCTAAACTCTTTTCTTTTGAGTTAAATTGAGGTGTAATTAAATTTTTTGAGGTCCTGGATGCCCCCTCTTGCTGTAGGTAAGCTTTTTATGTGTGTGTTGTGTGTATTTATTGTGTTTTTCATTTTTTCATGTCCGCGGGTTGCGGGCGATTTTTGCGAGGTCGTAGTTGCTTGTAACGTGTCTCGTATTTTGTTTGCGTTAAGACGTAAAGTTTGCGAGGGTCGCAGTTGCTGGCAAGGAGCGCCTTCGGCACTCCTTGCCAGCAACTGCGACCCTCGATTTTCGAGGGCCGCGGCTCGCTGCGCTACGCGAGGGCCGCGGGCTCGCTACACGAGCCCACAAGCGTTAGCAACAACTCGTATGCTCACAACTATATATGTGATTAGCTTGGGGGATGTATTTTAGATAGATATGATGTATTGTATATTGTATAGTACTAGCGAATTGCCCCTCAAAAAATGACGGCAATGAAATTGTAAATGAGCTAATGCTGTTTGGTGTATAATAATAAAATAAAAAATATATTAATAAAGTAATATACTTTACCTATTTTGAAGTAATATATCCAGGAAGCATTGTGTTGAAGAGCTGGAAATCTGTTTTGATGTTGCTGCAGCATTAGTGGTGTGGAGCTGCTGTGTAAGCGTGATGAATGTGTGCAGTGTAATAGTGTGCATGCGAGAGGCAAGTCCGTTAGCTGTGTGCTTCCGCATTGTATAAGGTATTGTCTAAAATGGCGGCTAATGTGTGGTATGCTGCTGTGGCGGAATATTCATAGCTGTTTTGTGGTGTTTTGCGTGTTTCTGGTGGTGTTTTGCGTGTTTAGAGTCCTGTAGCCTCGTTTTCGTTATGTTCGGCGGCCATTTTTTCTCTCGCTTAGGTGGATTTCGTGTGTTTAAACTCCTAAATTTCGACTTGAATCGAGGTGTAACTTTACTTGCAGAGGTCCTGGGGGCACCGCCGAGCTGTGGGTAAGCTTTTTATGTATGTGTTGTGTGTATTTATTGTGTTTTTAATTTTTTCATGTTCGCGGGTTGCGGACGATTTTTGCAAGGTCTTAATTGGTCGTAACGTGTCTCGTACTTTTTTGCGAGGTCCGCAGTTGCTGACAAGGAGCGAGGGCCGCGGGCTCGCTACGTGAGCCCGCAAGCGTTAGCAACATCTTACATGCTCACAACTATATATGTGATTGTAAATTAGATTGGGCGATGTGGATATTTTAGATAGATAGTATGTATTGTATATTAGATAGGTTGGGTGATGTATTTTAGATAGATAGTATTGATTGTATGTTAGATTGTGGGGTATTGTATTTTATTTTATTTGTATTGTAATGTATGTATTCTATGTATTTCCTTTTTCAGTTAAATTGAGGCTTATGAGGGTCTGTATAGACAAACAGCATTTCAACACTTTTTTTTATTGCCCCGTAATTCGCTAGTGTAGTATCAATGTCTGTGATAAATTATGTGATTCTATCAAACTGATATGAGACCAGTCTCCTCTAACAGCAAATGTGCTTGTGAGTATAATGGGTTGGAGGACTTGTTGTGCAGTGGCTGGCAGAGCTAGTATAAATAATGCCCATTTGTTTAATACACTTTTCAGTGCCTGGTAGGTAACCAAGTCTGTCCTTGAGCCAGATAATAAATAGGGTATATAGCATAGGGGGGTATGGTTTGGTCCACTTTATCAATATGGCTTTCTATGCTGATAGAAAGCATATGTCAGCCAAACAGTTTTTCCCTGACATGGATTTTTTTTTTCAGTGTGTTTCTCTATTTAGCAGACTCACATTACTTTACTTCAAAAAAGCATAACTAGAATAACTGCTTGGCCACTTTAGCCATCAAATTGAGGTGAAAGGTTTCTCACTAGTTAAAGCACCACTGTAGTTCAATAAAAAAGGCACTTGTTTGTCATAGGTGTACCAAACTAAAAATATTGGCAGCTGTCTAAGCCATGGACATCATTTTTGGTGGGAAATATGAATTTTTGAAGATTCTGTTTATGAATAAAGGAATTCATTTTGTGTTTGTTACATCACATCCTGAGAGCTGGGTGATGATGTGTGTGTTTGTAATTATCAGTGGACGGAGAGGACATGGAGAAGATGATAGGATAAGACTGAAATTGACATCTCACCACTGCACCCTCACTGACCCAGATACACCTAGCATCATTCAATGCAACCATAGCTCTCTAGAAATGTAAACACCCCACTCATTTAATCTACTTCTACCAATGTATCAATGATCCCTCCAGGGCCCTGTGGAGGCATTACACTTATTTTTTTGCAAATTAAACTAGCCGCATGATTTGATCAATTATGCTCTTAGTCAAACTTGAAGTTTTATATAATTTTATTTTCATTGTACTGTATTGTAATCCTTTAATCTTTTTCTAGTTCCAGCCAATTCTATAATGTGTACAGAGACCTCTCCAACCTTGCAAAAAGGGGTTAAAGCCTTTTAAGAGAGTTGTAGATGTACCATATAATTAGAGAGATTGCTCATACATCATGTCTCCCGACCAGAACTACCACTGCATACATTGTAACTGGACAAGTGGTGCTGGAGGCAAAGCAATGACCCGGAGCAGAGTTGTCTAAACACCACTTGTTGGTCACAAAGAAATTAAAACATTCATGTTCTACTTATTTTTTCCTCTGAAGCCTAAGAAAAAAATGGAAATGAAGGGCATCCTAAAATCTGTCACTTGTGGTTATGTAGGTACAGAATATAAGATAACTTGAGCAGACTAAGTGGACCGTTAAAGGAACATGGAAACATACGTTCTGCACAGTATCATCAAACAGAGAACTGAAAACCAAGTAAAAAACAAAAACTTCTACAAACAGAAAAAATTACATGCACTCTACAAATGATAATACATTTTCCTAGCTGTCACAAAACTGTCACTTTATTCCCTTGGGTTTGGGCTTTTTAGAAACTGTAATCTGCTTAAGAGCTAATACAGCTGTATTTGAAATGATTATAAAACAGTAAAAAATATCTTCAAATGAAAAACTGTTCTCTACTTATTTTTCACTGGTCTATATAGTGGTGCAGAGTAGTATCCAAGAGTTTCTTTAGTGGAAACAGATGTTCTGCTTATTTCCTTTTTTCTAGGAATTCAGAACATCCTGGGAACCCCAGACTTAACGCCTTGCAATGGTGAAGAGCAGTATCCATGAGTTCAAAGTCAAAGAAAACAGAGGGTCTGCTCGGCTGCATTTTTCTTTTTTTGTTAGGAATTCAGAACATTCTGACCATCCCCCACTCTTTTAATTCCTGGTGTTTTGCATTATATATATATATATATTTACTGTATTGGTCCGAATATAAGCCGCACCTTTTTTCAGATTTTTGAGCTTGCGAGTTAAGGGTGCGGCTTATATTTGCGACCGTCAAAAAATCATTGCCGATTTGCGAACTTTGCTTGTAATGTGTGCGACTTCTATTCGCGAATGCAAAATTACTGCCGATTTGCTTTTATTGATTCTAACATCCTGTAAAGGCTGTAACCTGCAAAAAAAAGCCAGTTTCTTGCAATGGCTGATCACTTGGAGAGTATTTTTCTCTCCAATTTTATGGGTGTGGCTTATATGTGAGTACTATCTTTTTTCTATTTTTCACCTTGAACTTTACGGGTGAAGCTTATATGCGGGTGCGGCTTATATTCGGACCAATACGGTATATATATATATATATATATATATATATATATATATATATATATATATATATATGTAAGGAAAGGGGGGGGGGGGGGTCCACTAGCATAGTCTATTGAAAAAATGGAATTGAACAACGAGAGATATATATAGTGTGTGTAGTAGCCGTGAATGTTCAGTATTCCAGGTGATACCTATTTCATTGGACAAACATTTTAGTTAGAGTGCACAGTATTGCTTCTGACTTGATAAAGAGAGGTGTGTCTCTCGAAAATACATTTTTTGTCCAATAAAAAAGGTATCACTTTATACTGCATATATATATATATAGTAAGCTTGAAACAGATGTACATGGATAGGATACTCAGCTGGTGTTTAATCCAACCTTGGCTTTGCATTAAAGCAGTGTAATGCAGCATGCATAAGCTTAAAGGAAGCCATGTTTGATAATGGCTATGGATTGAAGAGTGAGGCATTTGTGGGCACATTTGCATGTCCCAGCTCAGCTTCCCAGAATGCAGTGTAATAACTGTTTTTCTTGGAATTCTGAGCTGGAAGCAGGTTTTTTAACTTGTTTTAGACATTCAAATGTGAACACAGATGTACTATTTATTTACAACTATATATATCCAAGCCTTGCCATGTCCTGCTATATTCATTACAAATGTAATTCTTACAATTGTCAATGCCTTTTGTGATACATACATTTGTAGGTTACTTGATTTATCCAAGTATTGTGCAGTGCTACTGTATTTAACAGCAATTAATAATGATTTTTTTATTTCTTACTTGTAGTGTCAGGTTAGGTAGTCTTCTTGTGACAGACTAGTAGTGCTGTCAGTCATAGATGTTCTCTCCATTATGAAACAGCTGACAAAGATTTCCCTCTAGCCTTCCCTGACCCCGTCACATAGAGAGCAAGTGTACAAGTGCTATTTGTGTATTTTATTTCTCTATATTGTGCCTTCTGATGAATGTCTGTATACGTTTTGATGGTGTTGGCAACATAACACTGAAGAGACTGCATCTTTTTTAATGTTATTATAGAAGTAACCTCCCTAAACAGTGCATTATTATTGCAATATATCTGTTAACTCTCAGGAGCAATGGCCTCTATTCCTGTGTCAACATGTTTAACGGTATTGTTCTGGATAATCATTGTATTTAATATATTTCCTGTTGCATATAGTGCTGTGTAAAATGTTGGCGATTTGTAAAAGTTAGTAAGAAAAAAAAACAATTTTAATTTATGTTAAATACAGTAGCACTGCACAATACTTAGATAAATCAAATAACCTACGAATATATGTATCGCAAAAGGCTTTGAGAATTATAATTACATTTGTAAGAAAGTTTAATTGAACTGACAACCCACTGACAGGATTTATAGAAGATGCTGATAAGTATTTGACAAAAATAATTTTAGAGGGGAATGTGTGTATTGGTGAATTTGAAAGGCACAAGTTAGTTTAGGAGGATTTTAAAACGTGGGGACACATGGGAGAATCAGACGGTCATATGGGATATTTATGTGATTATATATAGATAATGGATCGCTACCTTATCGTGGTGAAGGGGCTTGTGTACCTCAGGTATACCATGTAGGGTCACCCAAGATGGGTAGGTCATAGCAGAGAGGTCAACCCACTGCAGTACCTTTGTCATGAAAACCTTATGGATTAGCACAGCTAGGCACAAGATGCAGTCCACAGGGTCATGGATAGACAGACACAACTGAACGACAAATACAGCTAATGACATAGATAGGATCTTGCGTGTTATACTAGCGCAAGTTTCGTGCGCGCGCTGACATTGCACGCCCTACAGCGTCTCTTCAGTGACATCTAGTGGTAAAAAAGTAAGTAGTTGCAACTGTCCATGTATCTATGGGTGTGGGGGTAGGAGATCATAATGGGGGAGCTGGGGGAGGTAGGAGATCATAATGGGGAAGCTGGGGGGTGGGGAGATAGGAAATCATAATGGGGGAGCTGGGATAGGATATCATAATGGGGGAGCTGGGGGAGGTAGGAGATCATAATGTGGAAACTGGGGGGTGGGGAGGTAGGAGATCATAATGGGGGAGCTGGGGTAGGAGATCATAATGGGGGAGATGGGGGTGGGGTAGGAGATCATAATGGGGAGCTGGGGGAGGTAGGAGATCATAATGGGGGAGCTGGGGGAGGTAGGAGATCATAATGGGGGAGCTGGGGTAGGAGATCATATTGGGGAGCTGGGGGAGGTAGGAGATCATAATGGGGGAGCTGGGGTGGAATAGCAGATCATAATGGGGGAGCTGGAGTTGGGGTAGGAGATCATAATGGGGAGCTGGGGGGTTAGGAGATCATATTGTGGGGAGCTGGGGGGTGGGGGTAGGAGATCATAATCCTGTCAGGCTCCTGATAATAATTATAATGTACACCCTATATCCCCACCACATGTAACTGTATTTTAAAGTGACAGCTGTATACTGCTTTAGAAAGCTGTTCTAAGTCTCATGTAAGTGCTCAATGTGACTACATTTGACTTTACAATAAAACTACAGAAACAACACTCATCTAATGCATTTCCCTTGGGCATATATCTTTTTTATATGTATGGTATTACTTTAACAGAAACGTGTATTTTCCTTGTATCGTTTTCACTGAATCTCCAGAGAACTAATGGTACATATCCTGGTAGTGCTTTATGTATTTTGTCCAGAAAACATGTCTTTGCAGGTTCTTTATCCTTGTTTGTGTTTGCATTATCTACAGCCAGTATATAAGGGTAGGTTGTAGCCCTGCACACACATGTAGTTAGCAGCTGCTGTGTCCTAGATAATGCCCTGACCTTTGTGCTTATCTCAGGACATTTCTCTATGACAAGCATCCTTCCCTCCCTGACCCCATTGATCCAGGAGCTGGGCGGGTCACTGCAGCACACTGTGGCTATGGGAGGAGCACCCTGGGGTAGTACTACAGGAGGGTGTGAGGGAGGGCCTGACTGGTGCCAGGATTGTATGCTACTGACTCTCGGATAAGGAACTGGCTTCCCATCACTGTATATCACCGCAGGACCCTAGTTTTATGTATTGGCACCCAGGGGAGACAGCACAGGCAGTGGGTGATTGTGTGTGGGACATACCATGGAGGAGCACTGCTGGAGCTTGTAGTCAAGGTAAGAAATGCTGCTAACAATGGGAGGGGGCCATGCCTTGAGGGTCGGCGGGGAACCCTATGTGCTTTCTTATTAGGCTAAGGCTCTATGTGCATGAACGTATTATTGTATATTATATAGGGCTGTGATAAGACTGTGAGTACAACCTCCATTATTATTATTATACACAGCACTGAGAGCACATGACCAGAGGCTGAGGGTCTCTCTCTGAGCCCTTCCTGGGGGGTGTATGAAATGCTAATCTGACCCAAGGCAGCTGCACCACAGCACACTGACTGCTATAGTATTGGCGCCAGTGGCTACCAACTGAAAGTGTATTTACTAACAAGCAGTGATATGACTGTATCTAGGTATAGTCCTGTCGGGCTCCTGATTATAATAATGTACACCCTAAACCCCCAGTGATATGACTGTATCTAGGTATAGTACTGTCAGGTTCCTTATTATGATAATGTACACCCTATATCCCCAGTGATGTGACTGTATCTAGGTATAGTCCTGTCGGGCTCCTGATAATAATAATGTACACCCTATATCCCCAGCGATATGACTGTATCTAGGTATAGTCCTGTCAGGCTCCTTATTATGATAATGTACACCCTATATCCCCAGCGATATGGCTGTATCTAGGTATAGTCCTGTCAGGCTCCTTATTATGATAATGTACACCCTATATCCCCAGTGATGTGACTGTATCTAGGTATAGTCCTGTCGGGCTCCTTATTATGATAATGTACACCCTATATCCCCAGTGATATGACTGTATCTAGGTATAGTCCTGTCAGGTTTCTTATTATGATAATGTACACCCTATATCCCCAGTGATATGGCTGTATCTAGGTATAGTCCTGTCAGGCTCCTGATAATAATAATATACACCCTATATCCCCAGTGATATGACTGTATCTAGGTATAGTCCTGTCAGGTTCCTTATTATGATAATGTACACCCTATATCCCCAGTGATATGACTGTATCTAGGTATAGTCCTGTCAGGCTCCTTATTATGATAATGTACACCCTATATCCCCAGTGATATGGCTGTATCTAGGTATAGTCCTGTCAGGTTCCTTATTATGATAATGTACACCCTATATCCCCAGTGATATGACTGTATCTAGGTATAGTCCTGTCGGGCTCCTGATAATAATAATGTACACCCTAAACCCCCAGTGATATGACTGTATCTAGGTATAGTCCTGTCAGGTTCCTTATTATGATAATGTACACCCTAAACCCCCAGTGATATGGCTGTATCTAGGTATAGTCCTGTCAGGCTCCTTATTATGATAATGTACACCCTATATCCCCAGTGATATGACTGTATCTAGGTATAGTCCTGTCAGGCTCCTGATAATAATAATGTACACCCTAAACCCCCAGTGATATGACTGTATCTAGGTATAGTCCTGTCAGGCTTGTGATTATAATAATGTACACCCTACATCCCCAGTGATATGACTGTATCTAGGTATAGTCCTGTCAGGCTCCTGATAATAATAATGTACACCCTAAACCCCCAGTGATATGACTGTATCTAGGTATAGTCCTGTCAGGCTCCTGATTATAATAATGTACACCCTATATCCCCAGTGATATGACTGTATCTAGGTATAGTCCTGTCAGGTTCCTTATTATGATAATGTACACCCTAAACCCCCAGTGATATGACTGTATCTAGGTATAGTCCTGTCAGGCTCCTTATTATGATAATGTACACCCTATATCCCCAGTGATATGGCTGTATCTAGGTATAGTCCTGTCAGGTTCCTTATTATGATAATGTACACCCTAAACCCCCAGTGATGTGACTGTATCTAGGTATAGTCCTGTCAGGTTCCTTATTATGATAATGTACACCCTATATCCCCAGTGATGTGACTGTATCTAGGTATAGTCCTGTCGGGCTCCTGATAATAATAATGTACACCCTATATCCCCAGCGATATGGCTGTATCTAGGTATAGTCCTGTCAGGCTCCTTATTCTGATAATGTACACCCTATATCCCCAGTGATATGGCTGTATCTAGGTATAGTCCTGTCGGGCTCCTGATAATAATAATGTACACCCTAAACCCCCAGTGATATGACTGTATCTAGGTATAGTCCTGTCAGGTTCCTTATTATGATAATGTACACCCTAAACCCCCAGTGATATGGCTGTATCTAGGTATAGTCCTGTCAGGCTCCTTATTATGATAATGTACACCCTATATCCCCAGTGATATGACTGTATCTAGGTATAGTCCTGTCAGGCTCCTGATAATAATAATGTACACCCTAAACCCCCAGTGATATGACTGTATCTAGGTATAGTCCTGTCAGGCTCCTGATTATAATAATGTACACCCTATATCCCCAGTGATATGACTGTATCTAGGTATAGTCCTGTCAGGTTCCTTATTATGATAATGTACACCCTAAACCCCCAGTGATATGACTGTATCTAGGTATAGTCCTGTCAGGCTCCTTATTATGATAATGTACACCCTATATCCCCAGTGATATGGCTGTATCTAGGTATAGTCCTGTCAGGTTCCTTATTATGATAATGTACACCATATATCCCCAGCGATATGGCTGTATCTAGGTATAGTCCTATCAGGCTCCTTATTATGATAATGTACACCCTATATCCCCAGTGATATGGCTGTATCTAGGTATAGTCCTGTCAGGCTCCTTATTATGATAATGTACACCCTATATCCCCAGTGATATGACTGTATCTAGGTATAGTCCTGTCAGGTTCCTTATTATGATAATGTACACCCTATATCCCCAGTGATATGACTGTATCTAGGTATAGTCCTGTCAGGTTCCTTATTATGATAATGTACACCCTATATCCCCAGTGATATGGCTGTATCTAGGTATAGTCCTGTCAGGCTCCTGATAATAATAATATACACCCTATATCCCCAGTGATATGACTGTATCTAGGTATAGTCCTGTCAGGCTCCTTATTATGATAATGTACACCCTATATCCCCAGTGATATGGCTGTATCTAGGTATAGTCCTGTCAGGTTCTTTTATTATGATAATGTACACCCTATATCCCCAGTGATGTGACTGTATCTAGGTATAGTCCTGTCAGGTTCCTTATTATGATAATGTACACCCTATATCCCCAGTGATATGACTGTATCTAGGTATAGTCCTGTCAGGTTCCTTATTATGATAATGTACACCCTATATCCCCAGTGATATGGCTGTATCTAGGTATAGTCCTGTCAGGTTCCTTATTATGATAATGTACACCCTATATCCCCAGTGATATGGCTGTATCTAGGTATAGTCCTGTCAGGCTCCTGATAATAATAATATACACCCTATATCCCCAGTGATATGACTGTATCTAGGTATAGTCCTGTCAGGCTCTTTTATTATGATAATGTACACCCTATATCCCCAGTGATATGACTGTATCTAAGTATAGTCTTGTCAGGCTCCTGTTTATAATAATGTGATTAATAGCTCTCTATACATTGATTTGTGCAGGTATTGATTTGCAGTGTGCCGTCAGTGTATAATACAATCAGTGTGATTACTGACTGTGCACAAACAGCTGATCTGTAATGGAGCTTGGTGCTTACAGGTTGTCGTCGGACCTCACAAAGTCACTCGGCATAGTTCTGATGTTAGTGCCAGTGTATACTTTCTTTATGTTAAATCTGTTTTTAGTTCATTAATTAACTCTAAACATACATATGCAAACGGCAGCAAAGTTGGAAAATGTAATTTTAAAACCATTTACTGTACCTCATTAATGGCCACTGCTGTACCCTGCCTCTTTCACTGACCTAAGCACTGCTGAAAGGAAGTGGACAAATTCAACTTCTATAACATTGGATTGTCTTGGTAAGGCTTACATTTTTTATCACAGTTAAAATCGCCCACTTCCTTTCAGTGGTGCTTAGGGCTATGAGAGAAGTGAGGGTGGCCATTAATGAGAC
The DNA here is from genome assembly GCA_027410445.1 of Discoglossus pictus. Taxonomy (NCBI): domain Eukaryota; kingdom Metazoa; phylum Chordata; class Amphibia; order Anura; family Alytidae; genus Discoglossus; species Discoglossus pictus. The sequence continues at coordinate 366,121,408 of CM050164.1, read as the reverse complement.
TCTGCTATTAAATTATATTTTCTGGCTAAAGATTTGATTTGCTGCTGTTTGCACATGTATGTTTAATGTTAATGGTGAAATAAAAATATGTCCAACATAAACTTTGATTTTTGTTGTTTAGTCGTTCAGTAGTGTCCAACTCTCTGTGACTCTATGAGCCGGAAGAAGGGAGGTAGAGCTACCTGGCATGTTGCGTTCCATAGAGTCACAGAGATCCATCAAGTTCATGTTCATTGATTCAATAATCTCATCTATCCATCTCTGCCTCTACCATCCCCTTCTTTCTGTGCTTTCAATACTGGCCCTTTAAATAAACATGAGCGAAAAGGGTGATATGTTTTGAGCCTCGTTTACATATCACTACCCAGACTCCTTGGCAACAGTGAAAATACTGTTTATTGAGAAGTTTTTTTGTGGAGAGGAAACTTTGCCTGCTTGACCATTTAATTGTACCCATTGCTCTTACCCTCCACTGTACAACCAATAAGGTATTTTAGTCACCTTTCTACCCACCATATATGTTGTGTCTAGTCACCTGTTCAAGGAGGCATAAAGCAAATAAACACCACTAAGAATAGAAGGTGTGACCAGACTGGGTGTATTATGTCTGTCACACCTTGTCTGATTAATAGACCATAATAATGTCATTTGCAACCCATGCCTTATTTCGCTCTCAGTGCTAGCCAATAATGATATTGGTAAAATCCATCACTGATAGTTTGACTACTTGAAGGTTTTAGTTGATTTGTGCCCTCTGCTGTAATGATTGAGCTATTGACATTATTAAGGTGATGTACATTGCCACAGTAACATACATTGTTGTTGTAATTGTTTCCTCTAACACAGCTTGTTTCCATTGCCTCCTGTGTTGGCCAACAACTACAAATAGTATTTTAAGCTATTTGGAACAGAACAACATTTTTTCATTGTGGAACACAACAAAGAGAGAGGTGGGATGGGTACAACAGCATCCATTAATGAGAGAAACTGTGTTTTTTAAGTTATTTTCTTGCTAGAGCTTTGCTGCTGTTTGCACATATTTTTTATGTTGATTAACAGTGAACTAAAAAATAACAAATTATTACACTGGCGCATTAATAATGGAATAGGATAAGATCTCCATTCTGTTATGTTGAAAGACAAAATAATTCAGTGGAAGAGTAAACCCCCAACATGACAGCCCATTGCCTCAAGCTTCAAACAACCTAGCACACCAGGATGGCATTACCTATGATGAAATTGGTCAACTAAATAAAAGTTTTCTCTGGAAATGCTTTTGTTTTCTGGTCTTGCATAGCTGAATACTGAACAAGCACCTGAAGCTTTTACCAAAATACAGTGGCCCTTTATGTAAAAACCTTGCTAACCTTATTTTCTTTCCCTGCTGGGCAAGGACCTGCAGATTTTTGACATTACATTGTTGCCCAAACATTGACCTATTTTCTCTCTTCACCCAGTTGGCTAGTCTTTGTGGTCGGAGATACTTCCTTTCATGTAACAAATAGGGGAACTGAACATGCAAATATGGAAATTGCAATGCCGTGAATTATAGAATACATTTGTTATGAGTCTATATCTAGTTGCCCTATAAGATTTTGTCCAATGGGTGTGACAAGATTACCCAACACAGTATGGATGAATAATGGTAGTGAAAAAAAAAGAAGTTGCTAAAGGCCTTCCCAAAATACTTTAGTCATACTGGCTTTTTTGATACTTTTGACTTCTGTGAGCATTTGTTTCCCCTATATCAATTATTCATTACACCATGAGCACAATCTGTATGTATGAAGTAGCCTTAGCTTTTTGTAACTAATATTGCTGCTTACATACAACCTTTAGTTTAGATATTGACTCTTTATAGTTAAAGGTCCAGTTAATTCAGCAAAACTTGGAGCACATCACTGTAATGTACTCCTAAAAATATGTTGCAATACTTCTTGAATTTTTGAAATTGGTGTCTTTTTTTTCACACAAAAAAAATCATAAATGAAGTTATGTTTACATGAGAATTAGGCATGCCTCCAGAGAGACTGACGGCAAGCGCTGTATGCATAGAGCAGATCAGAAAGCGGGGTTAACTCCCAAATTCATCTGTGCAGGGAAATGACTGCTAGAAACTCACAAATATGTTATTGTGGGTTAACTGATGGCTAATTACATTCCTGAAAGAGACTAAATCCATCATTCTTTCTGTTCACGGAGCTTGGAACAGCCCGTTGTCGGCAGATGCTGTAAATCATGGGGCAAGGTGTCTGTTAGCAAACCTGAAACTGCAAATTTTTAACTGTTCTTAGTTTAAATAAATAAAAAATAAAAAAACCACAATAGATCACTTTAACATATATGCTCTTTCACACAATGGAGAGCACTTATAGTGAGGTAAATGGCCCTTTAAGCTCTTGAACTATTTTTGCCTCCTAAAGGTATTATAGGTGACTCTTACTTTTCTTTTTCCTACTAGCTTTGAAACTAGCCCCTTAGAATATTAACAACACAGGATGTTACCATTTGTATACATGGATTAGACCAAAGCATGGCAAATACTGGAAGCCAGGAAACAACAGTTCAAAAAAATATTTTAAATATCAGTTAATTTTTTATGCAATGTGTAAACCATACTTCTTAAATGTATGACCAGAACATTTTAACTACATTATCCTTTTTAAGGAGAGAGAAATTCTCACCATGTTGCATTTTCTTCAAAATGATTTCTTTTTACATAAATGTCTTTATACAGTTTATCAGTTTTCAATGAATAATTATATACATTCAAACTCAGAACTAAATTGTGTGTATATAGTGTTCTAGACATGAATGAAATACATGCAAAGACGTCTTCTGTGTGGTGGGAAAAATCCAAGAGCCATGTCTGGACATCTAAGACAATTAGTCAGTCTATTATTTTTGTTATTTTATAGTCATCTCTGTATATTGTTTGTTCACTTTTTGCATTGTTAGTGAAGAAATTGATATTGCATTTTTGTAGATTTGATTCATTCAACAGAGTAAGTAGTGATATTACTTTTTGGAGGGCTTTTTTAAAAATGTCTTACTGATTTTATGTCACAAACTGTTATTTAACCATGTACTGTAAATATTAAATATATTTGTGCAGAGCAAAAGTTATTGGTGTTAAATAGAACTAATTGTGTATTTTTTCTGTTTTGACTGCTCCTGTTTTTAAATCTTTGTGGGATTATCGCTTCTCTTTTTATTCCCAGGTGTTTTTGCAACCACTGTCCATGTTGTCAAGTTCTGTGTAATGTGTTTCATTGTTACTAATCTGGGAGGTGATACTTAAATAAGGTTGATAAATTCTTACTGTATATTCATCTAATTCTATTTAATGTTTTGTACTGACAGACCAAGTTTGTTTAGTGTGGTTAAACAAACTTGCTTGTGAAGTATGTAATTAACTACATTAGCACCATTGCAAGACAGGAACATAAACATAATTTGCTTGCTCTTCCATAGAACTGTATTCTCAAATTAAAGTACTGTAAACCAAAGACACAGAGCTATATGTACGAAAACTGTTCACAAACTATTTTAGCCATGGAATCTTTATTCAGTTCCAAAACCAAAGATGGAACCCCATTAAGAAAAGAGTTCCTGTGGAATGTCCTAGTCCATTTTGTATACATCCAAAAAGCTCTCAGTTGTCCAAAATGTCTCTCCAGGATCTGAAAAGTGCACAAACTACAGTGCCTTCTAATAAGAGAAGCTATCTTGTGTAACCCTTGGTCATACAGAATATGGAATCACAGAAACACATGTATCTAAACAAGGTTGTAATGGTTGAAGTTTTGGCTCACTTTTGGAGATATAAAAGCTTATTGGGAACCATTAAAGTCCTATATGTACAATGGTATATATTAAAACTGGAAAGTTAGTCGTAAGCAGTAAAATTGTAGAACCTGTGATCCACAGGCTATAGAGATTTCTCAAGCCCTACTGGACACCATAAAGTAAGTTTTGGGTTTTGACTCTAGTTAGTAATGACATACGTTGTAAGACTTCCAACTTCCTGTTCGGTGATTGTCCAGCCCCTATGTATCAGTTTACAAAGACTTTCTTGACAGATTATTGAATGGCTCTTGCTGAGCAAGCTGGTATGTGACTTATAATTTAGACCACTTTGCAGCCCTAAGAATGTCTGTAACTGATCTCGCAAGTGCATGACTGGGATCAACTCAGGGCATTTACCAGGAACCTGAACTATTCCAGGACACATAATATTTCTAAAGCATGGACCACTCCTAAGTGTTTAGAATCATAATTTGGACCGCCTTTTAAACGATTTAAGGTTTTTAGGCAATGCCAGTGTCCATTAAAGCACAGGTCCGGAGTGACAAGTCATGGGATTTGGGGCACCAAAAACTGTATATCTATCCATAATTGATATAATTTTGTCAAACCCTGGTTTAGGGGGTATTTAGTTTATGGCTTCTGTGTGAAAAAGAAATAGAAACATAAATATACTGTAGACTCTCAGTTAACCAGAACTCAAGCAACCAGAAGTCTCAAGCAACCAGAAAAAATAATAATACTGTACTTTAAATAAAAGTTATATTTTACAGGGCTGAACAAATGCCAGGAGCCAGGTTATCGTGCCTCAAAAATGCTCACAGGCACCTAGATTGCATCCACTGTGTGTCTCTGCAATTCAATGTTGCCTGGAAGCAGACAGACATGAGTGACTGAGCCAGTGTAGTGTTGAGGTTACATTTCCCAGGTTCAGCACCGCACCCTCCAGCCAAACATACCTGTGTTTAAGTGAGGAGTGAAAGCTGCTGCTGCTAGAACAGCCCTCACTGACAAATAGGATGCTCTGCTAATTATATGTGCAGCTAATCTAGGCATCTTGTAATAGTGACTCTCAAGCAACCAGAAACTACATTTATCTGGCATCTACCAATCACCATGGGTACCGGATAACTGAGAGTCTACTGTAATACTTAATTTACATATTAACAGTATACTTTGTTGAAGAACTAGGTTTGATAATGTGTAGACTATTTTTTTAGAGAGATAAAATATACAATTTTATGTGTGAATTGTGGGATCTATCCTGTTATGTGCATGCACAGCCCGGGAAGCCTCCTGGTGCCAGGCGCGCTCTTGTCCCAATGTACTCCCTAACCCTAACCTCCTAACCCTTTTAGGAAGTTACTTTTAGGGGGTTAGGGTTAGGCTAACCACTTACCGGCCACTTAGAGACAGCTACATCGGGACGTCAGCGTCGCGCTTCCCGTGCATAAACATAACAGGATAGGTCTGAATTGTGTTGACCTGGGATCTGCCATTACAGGACCACTGTAGTTACAAATGCCTTATACTTTTTAAACTGGGGTTGAAACGTTTGTCAGAAATTTTGGAGCCAGTCAGGTTAATTAGGCAAGTATTTGTAGAAGCAAGAGTATTAATAATCTAAAATAATATATGTATAATAAAAAGTTAGGGGACAGCAGTAACATTTTCGAAACCTAGCTTCTGGGATTTGTCAAGCCCTGTTTGAAAAGATCACGTTTGAAACATAATCACTTTTTTTTTTTTTTTTTTTTTCAAGAAGTGGTCTATAGTGTTAAAACTATACACTAAAGTGAGAGAGCATGTTTATTTTTTCCTAACTTGAAACACAGACTGTAAACACAATTATTTGCTTTTTATCCAAGTTCCTTTGATTTATCAATTGAAAACAAAACATGGGCAACCGTTTCTCCTTGAGTCCTTATGTCCACTTCCTGTTAAGTGTCTTTCAACTTCCTAGTAAGGTTAATTGGATTATACTCCTTTTCATCAATCTCCATGTTGCTCTTAGTGTTAATTTTCTTGGAGGCAAAACACTTTCCATTGTTTGTTGACATCTTAAAACGTGATCTTGCATGAAAGAATGTCCCTGAAACTAACTAGAAGTGACTCTGTGCACAGTACATTACGGCAGCAGGTAGGTAGTCTGGCTCATACAGCTGTACATTGGCAGGACAAGTCTCAAAGAGTAATTTATATACCCAAAGTTGTTAACCTTCATATTGGAGCCAACCAGGTTATTGAGCAGCCTATAACAAGGAAACAGTGCGAGGTGCTTCTTCAAAACTTCACTAACATGTTTGTGGTTCTAAAACTGGGGTGAACAAATTCATATCAGGTTAATGATGAATTGTTTAATATATTTATAAAAACAAAACAGATTAAATCCACTCTAATGCCACATAAAATGAAACATTTGTTTAAAAATATTTTGTGCATTGAATGTCATTAGAGTATTAGGAAATTCCTACATATAACAGAAGAATTCTGTGCAATGCTATTTTAGTAACCTATGGCATAGCTTGGAAGCACGGGGGGGTTCCCATTTTTGCTGCTGTAGGTAAGAGCAATTGCTGTAAAACCCATTACTGGAGATCCCTCCAGCAAAATCAATTTTCTTGCACCTTCAAAAACAGGTATCAAAATATCACTATGTTAAATTACATTTTCACTAGTGAATGTTCTCTGAAGTATGTGTGTGTGTGTGTGTGTGTGTATATATATATATATATATATATATATATATATATATATATATATATATATATATATATATATATATATATAATTATACACCATCAATAGTTTGGGCTGCTTGGGAATACTGTGAAAAATATTGAGGACTCGCTCAAAATGTCCTCCCACCTTATACTTATTCCTTTTTTATTTGTGTTCATTTCTTAAATGTTTTCTAATCCAGTAATGTAAAGCATGTGAGGATATTTGTGTTTAGAGGTGTGGAAAATTATATTCAGCTAATATTCAATCTGCAAAGTTAGGATTAGGGGTTTCATTCTTATAAATGTAAAGCTATTTAAGACTGTGTTTTTTTTTAATTTATTTTTTAAAGGTGTGTGTGTGTGTGAGTATATATAAGTTTCCTGGGTTTCAAATGTTAGGTAAGAAACCGGTAGTGATTATCAGAAAAATATGTGTTCTATAGAAAAGTTCAGGGTACTTAAAGAGTTATAGGTAGGATAGTAAAATCCAGCTTTTCACACCCACAGGGAGCTTGCATAACCAAGTAAACAGAGAAGAGGCAGCCAGGTACAGAGTTTGACCTTTATGGTAGATACTACAGGAAGTACTTGCTGCAGGATGGAATCACATGATTGGGTGGGTTCTGAGCTCACAGCTGAATCAGAGCACAAGGATAGCGAGAGAGACTACATATCCCAGGCTGCTTTGCAACACAGGACCCCCAGAGTTTAATACAAATGTTTCAGCTAACCTCTGCTTTTCTCCTGATTGACCAAAAAGAATTATGTATTTTTTATAAATAAAAAAAAGGTTTGCATACAGTCTTGATTCTCCTCTATCCGATCATTCATAATCCAGGAAACTTAGATATGCCTCTAATGATTTTCGTGATTCATTAATTTAATGTTCTTTCATGGCAACCAAGCTTTTGATATTTTTGTTTCATCCATCATTAGTTATGATAACGGTAAATTGCAATAGGCCCTGACTAGTCATCTCAGTGCTGTGGTTAGCCATAATAAGCACTGGGGCCCTCATTCAATTGCAATTTGGCCAATTAAATAGGGGTCTAAATAAGCACATAACATTTTTTTTTAAATAAGTTTTTAGTTAGTGAAAACCTTGCTTTTGGATAGATGTTTACTAACTAAAAACTTATTTAAAAAAAAATGTTATGTGCTTATTTAGAGCCCTATTCAATTGGCCAAATCGCAATTGGATGAGGGCCTGATACCTGATACAGAAAGCTGGCAGCACTTTGAATCATACATATGTGCACTATTTACAATTGTTGCCTTCAAATAACTGGTTTAATTTAAAATATTTTTAAGTTCTGATCCCACCTGTTATAATAACATGTATTACCAATGCCAAACTGAATTCTTCATGCGAGAAGAGACAAATCAAGACTTTGGGGTACAGTGAGTAGTGAATACCTGCGTCCAAATACTGACCTCCAGACTTCACCTTTCATTACATTTACTAATTTATCCCCGCTGTAGCTCCCAAACATTAAAGGGACATGGTAGGTTTCTGGATTTCACTAGGAATCTAATATGCCTATGTATCTCTTAGGTACTTTATTTTATTGAAAAGTGCTTACAAACTGTATCATAATAGGCAGAAAACAAAGCTTCTAACTGTTTGTTTGGGTCTGCCCTCAATATCTCATGAATAGACACTGAAGTGCAGCGTTTCAAATTATCCTATTAGTGACCTCTCTCAAGCAGCTTTTTGCAGATTGTGATCACTCCTTGGTTACTATGAGATACTGCAGCTCGTGAAGACAGTGTACTTCGATGCACCGACAGGATAAACCAAGGAGGAACTACAGTATTTGTAGAATGTGTGCCTGACATTAATGTTTTTATAAATACATTTTAGCCTTGCCGAAATTGTGCTGGAAGTCCTTTTGCAAGATCCATTGTTTTTATATTATACATGCGTTGTATTTAGAATAATATTGAACTCTGTTCATTCTGAAAGACTTATTTAGTAGTCATTATTTTGATACCTTCTCTTTGTGGAGTCTAACCTAGATTGTAAGCTTTTTGGTGTAGGGACCTCATTTCTGTTGCACCATGCTGTCTCATGACCCATTTCTATAGTAGCTGTTTGTTGCTATTTGTGCTATTGGTACCCACTATATATATGTATATGTGTTTGTTTGTTAATACTATTAATCGACATTGAGGACATCTTCATAAATGGCCACTTTGGTTGAAGGAAGAATGGCTGAATATTTCATTGTTCTGAGTACATTCATGATGGAGCAGCAAGGTTGTAATAAAAGGTACAATGAGGGTCTATATTTATAGTATAGTGCTGCATAACATAAATTCATAACATGCTTTTTAGCTCTATTACTATTAGCGGTCTGTACACACCAAAAATTTGGTTTCATATGATTTTAGACTGAAGAAAATACAGCTAGAGGTAGCTTGCAATTATTGAAGACCGCTTTGGGGAAAGATTAGAAAGTTTGAGGCTGTAAAAATTGCAAACTTCAATGTATTTATTATTATTTTTATGTAATGTATGTACATTCAGTTGATACATATGTACACTCATACGGCACATTAGTAGGCCCCATTACCCAGGACACAGCTCTGTCTGTCATAGACACTGCTAGATAAGGGTATAGAGGCTCTAAGTACATGATAACTTAAGGGCGGTATTCAGAAGACGGTGATCCAAAATTGGCCCATCAGAGCAGCTAATTATTATTCATGAGTCCTTCAGTGGCATAATACAGCAGAAACAATGTTGTTTATCTCAGAGATTATTCACTTTAGAAACAAATGACTAATACAATGCGGAACTATTTTATTTTTTTATTTTTCATGTGCTTTTAAGAATTATAATTATAAAAAAATCACCTGTTTTGCGTCAAAAGGCCACTTTAGGACTATAAGACAGGACCGCACAAAGCTTGCCATTCAATCAGTTCGGGGGAATCTGACACATTTTGCATTGTTGGGGAATTAAATCTGTAGTCCTTTAAACCATAACAATGCATAAATATGTATAATTATATTGCTGTCATGAACATTTAGTTCAAGGGAAAAGGGCGAGGTTTGTATCCAACTAACAGCATTAAGAGCTTTCTATGACATAAAACATTGTAAACCAACAACAATGCCGTTAAAAGAATTTATAGCTGCTATATAGACACTCTTAAAGAGGGTGTGATTTGGCAAGATTAGGTATTAATCTCTTAATTGTTTTAATTAAGGTTGGATGAACATAAAGACAATGGAGGAGATTATTGTTATTTGCAGATCACCATATAATCTCAAATACAGTAGAATCTATTCAAGGTTAGAGACTTTCTTTCCATACAAGCAGCAATGTGTCTACAGAGAATAGCTGTTTAACAAGAGGTGGGGATGGGTATAGCAACCGCTATTAATGAGACCAACTGTTTTTTCCAATTTATATTTTTAGGCTAAACATTTGCTTTACTATTTAAAAGCAAACTTTTAGTTCACCATTAAGAAAACATACATTTAGCAGCAAAAGCAATTACACTGACCCTTTAAAGGACTGTAGTTTGAGTAAAACTTCATATTCTGGTGAAGCATGTAATGATCTAGTGACATTAGCAGGCTTATTGATATCTATCAAGCTTTTGCAAAACAATCTCTATGGGTTCCCTGGTGGTCCAGTGTTCAGCATTTGGAATCAAACCCAGGTTGCAGATGTAAAAGCACCAGTCGGGGAACCAAGAAGCCATGCAGGCTTGGGCTTGCTCAGTACTTGGAATACTTGGAATTCTAGGAGCTGTATGCTGTGGAGAAGGAACTGTCAACCCACTCCAGTATATCTGCCATGAATACCAAGTGGATCAGCATGGTGTGTTGAAGTCCATGAGGTCACGGAGAGTCAGACACAACTGAGCAACACACACATGTATCATAGGCACTTCCATCTTAGATAGCTGGTCGGACTGCAGCCTAAGGGGGAGGATTATCCTAATGGGGATTACTTTCTCCATTCAGTCCTGTTGTCAAGTGTGGCTTTGTAGTGACCGTATCGTAACAGAATTAAATAAGTATTGGTTATCTCTATACACCATTCCTCCCTTACTTCCCATATGTCTAATTATGTTGGAGATGAAGCCAAAAGGTTTCACATATTTAAAGGAAAATATAAATATAATTAAAAACTGCATTTAAACACCGTTGTAGTTCAGAAAAACTTCATGTTTGAAATATTTAACAAACTAACAACAATAACCGCTGCATAAAAACACTTTTTTTTTTCTCTGAAAACGAATATTCTGTATTTTAAAATGTTCTATGTTGTCAGCACTTCTTGTTGACAAGATAAAACAGCTTGGAACCTGAAGGGTTGTGGTTATCTTATCTCTCTGTGGAGGGAGAGGAAAGGGTGGAGGATTCCTCAAAGTATCGCAGAGGAAAACGGGATATATTTTAATGTAATAAAAATTGCTTTAGGTCATTTTCTCTGCCTATTTTAAATAAAATATATTCATAGTTTTCAAACTTTTTTTTTCATTGCATAACTTTCCTTAAGAGACCATTTCACAATGAAATAAATATATATGTGTCTAAGTGCATAAATAAGGAGTTCAAAAGTCATCAAGTTAATTTGAAAAAGGAGCCTGGATGGATCTGTTGTACATTGGTGAAAGGTGTGTGTGTGTTTGTTTACATTTCTGTAGAGCTATGGTTGGATTGAATGATGCAGGGTGTCTACTTCTGGGCCAGTGGGGTGAGATGTCCATTTCAATCTTATCCTATTATCATTCAAAAGTCCCTGCCTTTTTGCTCCTCTCCCAACCTTCCACTGATGATTACAAACCCACATCCAGCTGTCAGGATGTGATGTAACAAACACAAAATGGATGCTTATAGTTATAAAGACTGTCTTCAAAAAATGTTTAATGACCATGGATTACACAGCTGCTAATACCGTTAGCTCGGTACATACATGACAAACAAGTGTGTGTTTTTTTTTTTCTACTGCAGTGGTCCTTTAAATTATTTATTATGACTGTTCGTACAAATATATTACTACGTATATAAAAGCATGTTAATACTTTTGAAGAGTGAACAACATGATTTTGAACTTTATTTTATAGATCCTGATCTAGTAGGATGCATAACAGGATCTTTCTACCTCAAATTCCTTTGCCATTCTCCAAAATGCTAATACTACTTGAAATTCCTAGAACTGCAGGTGCTCCTAGATTTCACCTGCAGAATTCGAAACCTTAACTTATTAAAGGTATGATTAAAGAAACCAGCCTTCGATGATTTATGGGTTTTCACTGAAACAATGTTTTTTGCATCCAACTAGATCAGTTTCCCAAGCAAGTTACATAATTTTCAAATCTTTAGAGTGCTTTTCAACCAGCAAAGCAATTTTGTGTTGCTGGGAAGGAGTTGAACTGATGTGGAATAATGATGTGGATTACAAAAGTAAGTGAAATAATGTCTCCTGTGGAACCCTCACAACTCCTTCCAAGTAACACAAAATTGCTATGCATGGTTGAAAAGCACTCTAAAGATTTGAAAATTATGAGTAGGACCTGAATGTCCCACCCAAGACCTCATAATGCCTCTCCTGGACCTTCTCATGGTCACCACAAAGCTTGCCTCAAAGTAAATAATTTAGATCGTTTGATGGAACTGACTGCCATACAGTTGAAGTCTAGTGTTCCATGAAACATTGTTTGGGAAATGCTACCCTAGATATTTCATTGTACGCAAAAGAATTACAGTAGTATACAATTACTGCCATGTGGTGATTATCAAAAACAAACAAGTTGAGTATTAAAGCAGTTTGATTTGTATTATCTAAAATGTATGTAACTGTGCTGTATCTTATTTGGAAATTACTATGACTCATGTAACAGTTTCAAGCATTAATCAAAATGTTATAAATGTGGAAGTTTTAAAAGTTTTCCGAATTTCGTAACTAATTTTGGTCAGGTCTACATCACAAAGGAAGTTAACTACGGTAAATGTTTTTTTTTTACTGTTGGCATATATATGTATTGGGTATGCTTAATCATAAATCAAAATAATTGATCTACTGGTTTTCAAAAATCACTTGTTCATTTTTATTTTATTATAATGGAGTCACTTTTTTTTTTTTATGTGATGGAAGGAGTTTGCTATCCATGTCAGTCCTTGTAAAATGTTGTGCGTGTGTGAACCTCTTAAAATATATGCACTTCTAATCAGAAACTACAGTTTATGAGACTATTCTTTGTTATTGTCCAGACAAACGTGCATTCGCACTATTCATATGTGGGCAGGAAAGCGAGAGGGGATAGTGCAAATTCTGTGAAAGTTTGGTTCACCCATAGAACAGAAAAAAACTTGCTTCACATGCATCTCAATGCCAATAAAAGTGGAGTAAGTTGCATAAAATTATTATACAATTTATTATAGTGTTGTCTAAGGGAAATTAACATTTTGTACACCTCCGCTAAAATTCGCAGCTGCCTTTAAAATAACTTAACTCTGAAGAAAAAGGCCAAATTTCAGTGGAAATTGAACATTGTGGCTAAACTTCAACATTTAAAAAACAATGTATCCTATAATCAAAATCCATTGGGCTTGAGCTGCCAAGCATACAAAGTGCTATCCAATTTTCAAAAATGTTTTCCCCTCAAATAAATCAAATTGAAATTGACTTTGAATGAACAGAAATACAAAACATACTTCGAAGACGTTTTAGTCAGTGTAACGGTCTAAAAATAGAATTTATGACCCTGAGATTCCTTTTACTTATGATGGTTTTGCTAAACTAAAGTGTAATCAGGAAAAGTATGTTTATTTTCCTTCTCAAGGTCAGTTAACCAGATCTCCTGGCTCGTCATATGGAGATGGTGTCATAGTATGAGCAGTGCTTGAACGATCAAGCAAGAGAATTAATCAGTAGATGACATAACTTTTTGTTAATCCTTGTAAAAATCTATGCTGACCACTCTAATACCCAAAGCAAAAGCACAACTTGTTCTGCAACTAAGATATTTTCTGCAATACCTATAGACCAGACAAACCAGTTTGTTTCAGCTGTTTTCAAACAAAACATGAGTCTTCATAATGAGAAATGTCGTGAGTTCACATGCATGTCTCTATTATTATTATTATTATTATTATTATTATTATTATTATTATTATCTTTTATAATATTCCGTAGCGCTGTACAGGGGATAAGAACAGGGGAAATACACGTTTAACAAAATTCAAAAGTTGAAGGGCCCTGTTTTGAACTTAGAATCTTAGCAGAAAGTGCTTTATCCCAAAGCAAGACTGGAAACTCGCTACTTACAATCTAAAGGGAATTATGGGCAGAGAACTGGGGAAGAGTAACACCTAAGGAATAGCAAGGGTCAGGAAGCAAGTGAAAGATAGAAAGTTTTATTTTAGAGGGAGAGGGGAGGGATCTGAGGTGAAAGACTAGTATGTTGGCTGACCCCTAGTGTTGAGATGATATATCTGCAAGTAGGAAGTCAGGTGTTTTCAATGGCTCTATAAATTTAATCTGAGTTGGGGGTGAGAGGGAGGGAGGGCAATATTCTGAGTATCTCACAGATGTAGTAGGCCTTAAACCAGAGTGAATTTACATTGAAAGAGAGAGAATGGATTGGGGTCAGACAGTACTGGAAGATAGGGGAGTTAGGAAGGAATGGGAGAGAGACCATCAATTCATATTATTTCAGGGACATTTTTTTATTATATTATTATTATTATTATTATTATTATTATTATTATTATTTTACTTAGGTCTATCTAGTAATGATTATGTCCTTTACTTGTTAATATTGTGAAATCAGTGGTTCCTAATCTATAGACATTTAATAATTTGGTTATGCTAAGAGCCCATGGAGTAACTAAGCTGATTAGATAAAATTACTTCCTAGTGTCTGAACATGGCCAGCATTTTGTCTTTGTACATGACTTACACTGAAGGCGGTAGTCAGAGCCTTCTGCTTATCCCAGGAATGCTACCACATCCACTGGAAGTTCCATTTGCCTCTGTCACTCATTCTGTAACCAACATACTGCTGTGTGAACAGAACAGCATATCCTGTGAAGTTTTGCAAAATCAGCTTTTTCTAATGTTTTACATTTATTTTGTTTCCATGTCCCTTCTTATTTGACTATCATAAGAAGATGAGTTGTCGTGTGCATGAACGCTGCAAAGATCTCCATTATAACTCTTACTTGTGCTGGGTGGAGATACTAATGTAAACAAAATGCTAGTGAAGGTGCTGACAAATGTGTCCAAAATTTAGATTAGGAATGGTTAGGTGCCAGAAGTAATATTCTAGGAGCAGTGTTTCCAAGCTGGCAAGTCCTAACTTTTTTTTATTTTAATTTTATTTTTAACCTGCTTATTTTAAGTGCTTGTTAAATATGTGGGCATTCATTCTCCAACACATAATGGGATAAATGGAGGCTAGGATGTCAGCACACTGGTTTATTGAGTGGTTGTATTCTTTATGATTTCTTAGGAACTACGTCAGCATGGCCCTATAGCCCACACAATGGTAGCATTCTGCTGTTACCAAGTTTATAAAACTTCCACAAAATCTATGGGATACGAATTTATATAATTGATTAGGGAAAGTTAGAAAAATATACATTTTATTTAATCCCACTTAGAAATTGGCCGGTATGCACTTGATCGGTTCTATTGAACACTGGTCTGCCGAGAAGTACAGCAGAAGTAGACTGGCAATTACATGATAATTATAAAAAAAGATATATATATATATATATATATATATATATATATATATATAGGAAAGGTTCCAATACTAGGAACAAAGCTCTCCACTCTAGACAACACATGCCGCATAATTGACAAAATATAAGGCTTTTATTTATTACAAGGGTGGAGCAATTGCATCAGTGGTGCAACAAGCCTTGAAGTTCTGGAACTTTAAAGGACCACAAAGGCTCAATATGTGATGGGGAATGAAAAGTGTGTGGGGAAAAAAGGCATTTTAATTTTTAAAATTGATGCTGAATTATGAATCGGGCTATTTCACTGTTGTCTCTTTTTGAAGCATTGTTTTGGACCAGTGGAAAAAGTTTAACAAATTTTTTTTTTATTAGCAAGATTTAAATCAATGCCTTCGTTTTTTTTTTTTTTTATTAACTTGTGTTTTTACTAACGCAAAGTACTGCATTTCTATTCTTACTTGGTTACATATTAGTTAGGGTTGAACTTGGACTGAAAGTCTTTTTCAACCTTATTATTGTAGGGTGCTTTGGGGAAAAAGCATGTTCTGCAGAGATTTTAAGCTCAAAACAGGTCCTTACATTTTCTACATTTTGTTAATATTGTATTTATCCTTGTTGTTATCCCCTTTACAGAGATACGGAATATGTTGGCGCATTACAAATAAAAGATGATGATTAACATACATAAGTTTTATATAAATAAGTTCCTCTTTTTTTTCTTTTTAATAGCCACTAGAATTTGATTTAAAACTAGACATGCTTTCCTGCTAATCACCCACACTGTGAGTGCTAATTAGTAAGATAAAGTAGGCAGGTAGGAGGAGGATCTTGAAAACTAATTTCTGCTTTAAATATAGCAACATTCAAAACCAATTATCAAACCATAATTTTAGTTTTGTTTTGAAATAACTGGCAAAAGAATGATATCTGCAATTGGTTATGGGAACTGTGCTGTGTACTGTTTTTCAAGAGAGTAACTTCAGTGATTATAAGTAAATGGTGGTATTTCTATAAAAAATAAACCCCTTTTTTTTTTTTTTCAGGTAACAAAGTGGATTTTCAATCATGTCTTTACATGCCATTGCATTGACAAGTTATAATAACAACAAGCGGACTCTTGATCGTGCAAACATGATGCAGGTAAATGAGACCCATTGTTATCCGGTGCCCTACATTCCTAATATGTGTTGTAAGTTTTGGTCAGGGTCTCATAGGTGGTCTTGCTAGATCTTTAAAATTGCCTTTTTGTGGTTTTAGGTAGTGTTATTTGTTAAATCGTACAAAATTTTAGGTAGGAGGTAACCTTTGCTCTCACTGTTTCTTCCCATATTTTATCCTCTCTTGTTATAATGGTGAGGGGTCACACAGTCTTAATTTTGGTCTCCAAAATATCTGATCTAAATGATGCTCATTCATGTGGGAAGTAGATCAGCTATTCCATCTTTGTCTCCTGAAACAACTATAAAAAAAAAAATATATATATATATAGTAGTACAAATAAAGAATAGTACATTAGTGATTCCATTTGAATGTTTAAAAATAAGTTGATAAACTTATTTCCTGCTAAAATTTCTCAAATACAGTATATGCACTGCAGTCTGGGAAAACTGGGCGGGGCATGCAAATGAGGCCACATAATGCACCATCACTCTGTCAATCCAAACCATTTTAAACATGGCTCCTTTTACGCATATGCTTACTGTATTTCACAGTTTTAGACATAGCAATGGATGGATTTTTCACAAACCAGGTCTCTTAACCACATACAGTACTGTTTCACGGTTACTGCCGATCCTCAGTATGGTGTGAGTGCCTGGTTTGTGTGGTAATCGTTGTAGAGAGTAGTTATATACAGCAATTGTTTCACATATGGTGGGCTAAGAGTGATAGAAGCCCTCCACCGTAAGTTGATAAACTTATTTCCTGCTCAAATTTCTCAGAAATACAGTATATGCACTGCAGTCTGGGAAAACTGGGCGGGGCATGCAAATGAGGCCACATAATGCACCTCATTTGCATGTAAGCATATGCGTAAAAGGAGCCATGTTTAAAATGGTTTGGATTGACAGAGTAATGGTGCATTATGTGGTCTCATTTGCATGCCCCGCCCAGTTTTCCCAGACTGCAGTGCATATACTGTATTTCTGAGAAATTTGAGCAGGAAATACGTTTTCATCAACTTATTTTTAAACATTCAAATGGAATCACTAATGTACTATTCCTTATTTATACTACTGTACTTTTTACGGTGGAGGGCTTCTATCACTCAACAGTGTGTGAATATATATATATTCACACACTGTTGCTTTGGTGACTGTCAGAAATGGAGATTATTGGGGTGAGGAAAGTACTACGAGATGTAACAAAGTATTTCTGGATGTTTCCAAAAAAGAGAAGTGTTAGACAAGTGTGTGTGTGTGTGTGTGTATATATATATATATATATATATATATATATATATATATATATATATATATATATATATATATATATATATATATATATATAAACAGAAACTTGGATGTATTTGAAAAGTGTATATACATGCATACATACATACATACATACATACATACATACACACACTGTTTTTTCTTTATGCAATGAATTAAGAGGACACAGGTTCCATTTGTTGCAGTATTGTGTAACGTGTTTTTTCATAAATAAATTCCTTTTCTTTCAGAGTTACTCTCAAATGAAGACGATGGATTCTCCAAATCCTCATCTAAACATGTTGCCAAGAATACCTACTATCAAATTTGATGAAGGTATTGCATTTTGTACACAAATGTAAATATATTGTTCTGATTTTTTTTTCCATATGGAATTCTAAAAGGCCCTGGTTGGGTGTCCCTGTCTGCCAGTGAGCAGTAATAATGCTGCACGAATCATTTGGTGGTATCTTTGGTGCATTTCTTGCAAATTTAAAATTGCCTTAGTACTAAAATCTTTTTGTGCAATTTTATTACGTGTGAGACTTTTTTTTATGTATGCTAGAACTTTTTTTTTTTCTTTTCTTTGATATCCCTATATATATATATATATATATATATATATATATATATATATATATATATATATATATATTATATATATATATATTTTTTTTTTTATATTTTACATGCTGTTATTTGTGGAAATGGTTTCTTTTTAAGGCTTAATTTTATAACTTCTTCATTTCCCTTCCAAGCAGATGAACTACCCAGACCAGCAGTGATTGGATTTGGTGGGGGTTGTGGTTCATACCCAGACAGCGCTACGGCTATCAAGGAAATACTGGCATCTGTTTTAAACCTAACAGGTGGACTAAAGTCAAAAATAACCATTCAAACAGATTTTCAGGATGGAGATGAAGAGGACTCTGATAGCAGCTGTGATGGGGTCTGGGAAGACGATGAAAGTGATTCTGACTCTGTCCCATTGATTACCTGTCCACAAAATGACATTCGGTTTAACAGGGCAAAAGTATCATGGGAGAACCCACAGACTGACTCTCCAGATATAACAGATCCACCCACTTACAATCCCAAAATCACACAGGTGCCAAGGGATACCGCTCAGCTGAATTGTTTACCTTTCCCAGAATGTGATGCTTGCACAGAGGTAATTTTGACTGGTTCTGTAATCACTTCACAAGTGGACATGCCTCTGCTTCACTCAATAAAGGAAATAAGAAGGTTTTCTACACCTAACATTTCAAACTACAGTCTTAATTTTGGTCAAACCCCACAGACAACCATTTCACATGTACTCTCTTTACCCTTGAGTCCAGAAGTATTTCATACTGAGCTGTGTCCGTCCGAGGATACTAATCTCTTCCAGCGGAGGTCTCAGTCCTGCTCCTGCATTCAGAAAGGTAACTTGTCACTGGTAACTATGTCAATATAAATAAGGCTTTTGTCCAATACAAAAGGTATCATAATACAGTAAAATCCCGGTTATCCTGCACCCAACGAACCGGCATAAATTCCCCATTTTAAAGAAACTCCTGCTAAACCAGCAGTTTGAGACTGTAAAAAAAAAAAACAGGTGATTATTTAGGTTAGGGAAAATGGCACCAAGAAAGCATAATTGCATGTAAAAATGTATAGTTTCCTTATGGATCGCTACCGTGTCGTGGTGAAGGGGCTTGTGTACCTCGATGAAGCTGTGAGCTATACCAAGGTGGGCATGTCAATGGATTGTGATTTGTCTGACCTCTCTGCTTTTGGAGAAGGAACTGACAACCCACTCCAGTATTTTTGCAATGATGTGTCTGGGGTGCTGCGTTCTATATGTTCACGGACTGTTGACACAACTGAATTACTAAACAAATATTTATAGAAAGCGCTTATTTATAAGAATAGCCTTAAATGTTACATTCCATGTTGCTTTACTTGATTTTTTTTTTTTTTTAATCCCTTTCCTAACTTGGCACTTGAGGGAAAAGATCCACATTCATTCCATGGAAAGAGCTTAGAAAAAAAAAAACTAAATAGAGATGCAGCTCACAATGGGAACATTCATGTGATGGTTAGCAAGGCAAGTAAAGCAATAGGAACCAGTCAAGAAAAAGCTGCACGTAGCATTTAATAAAGGCTGTATTGTTTTTCATTTTTTACAATAATATTGCCCATTATCAATACTAACTCTTCAAATAAAGCATACTATAGAAATAGTACACAAGAGGCTGTTATGCTGTATTATGGAGTTTTGCAGTCTTAGGTTGATCCCAAAGACTGAAGCATATTGGTTGATGTCATGGTTGCTGCAATGTGATAGATGTTTAAGGACTCCATTGTGACACTGAAATGCTAACCAAAGTAGCAGAGATATTTGATGCATTAAATGACATAATGTGGATTAGTGTTGTTGCTGGGTGTGACCACTTCCCTGAAACAAACAGTAGGGAAAGCAAGCCACTGAATGTGTTATTTGTAATGCGTTTAATTACAGTCAATTTACGTTGATGTTTGTAATGTTACCGGTTGGTCAGTCCATCTGACCCACCCAAGAGTGGTCTGTATCAATGCAAAATAAAGTTTCATTACTACTTTATGCATTGTTTTCAATATAGAGCCATTTCACTGTGAGTGTTGGCAAGTTAAGATTGAAGAGTTGCCTAATTAAAGATTCAATAGACATAATTTTATTCAACACTAAAACATAAATATATTAACCTGAGCATTATGCAATTTAAAAATGTTATTCATGCTATTTTTCACAAGGACATTAATAAAGGGATGCTGAAATCTCATATTTATAATAAGCATTTAGGTTTCTGGATGATTTAAAGAGAAAACTCTTATTAAAACGATAAAACCGCAGAAAAGAGAAGTGAAATGAGGCAGTGTGGGGGCAGTTTCACAAAAAATGCTTACCAGGACAATTTTAACATTAGATTTTCTTTTCTTGAAGAAAAAAAATGGTCTGCTATATTTCTTAAGGTATGGGGGGGTCAGTCAGGAGTCACTTTTCATATCTCTAGTATGTAATTGGAAGCAGTTCCCATGAATGCTACCCTTGCAGTTTTTCCTTTCTGATTTCTTTTTTCCAAATCATATCCATGGAAAACAATATTTATTCATTAATGATGTTATTTTTATTTTTGGGGGGATAGTGTTTTTTATACTGTTCTCTTTAAAACAAAAAAATACATTTAGGAGCCATAATTAAAAGCTGTATAACCCTGCACAGGTTCTTGTTAAAATCATTATATATATATATATAATCTATCTTTATCTATCCACTGTCTTAAATTAATATATAATTGTGACCCACTGCTGTTATGTCCCATGTTTTTAACTCTTTTTGCTATTATCTTTGCAGCTTCTGAAGAGACGTTGACGGAGAGCACAGAGTCATTGGAGAATGCCACAGAAAATCTTTTTGAGCCAACAGTAAACCTGGAAAATGTAAGAAAACCGTGACCTCAATCTATGTGGCCTGTGAGAGTATGGTGTAGTGGAGTCTCTGAATGATAAATAGTAGCTTTCTGAGTGTCTGTTTGTTTTTTTTGTTTATAGTTTACTACAAGTATTTAACCTATTAATAGTACTAGTTTTGCTCTAGATTTTATTGACAGACATCCAGGGTAACCCACTTCAGACGGTTGCAATTTACTGGCCAAAATAGGTGCTTAGAAATTCAGTTATTTTTGTTGATTTTTTAGACATACCGTGATAGAAGTGGAGTTGATGTGTGTTGTTGCTTATGGTCAGTTAGTCTTAAAGAGCAACTTAATTAGCACAGTTTAGAGCACACCACTGTAAACCACTAAAAACATGTTGAAATATGTGGATTTTTTTTTGTGGTATTTTTCACACAAAAATTCATAAATTAAATCCGTATTTACACAAGTCACTAGCTGCCCCCAGACAGACCCACAGCAACAGCTCAGTGCAGTGAGCATAAGAAGAAGAAAAATAGGTTAACCCTTCTTAAATTCATCTCTGTTTCCAGCATTCATTTTTCTTCAGTTTTGGGTTCACATCTCCTGCTGCATTCCTAAGTTAAGAGAAAAACTATAAATCTTTGTCTTCACCGCACAGTGTCGCCATATGTTTTTAATCATGGAACAGTCAGCACTCATGGCACAGTGTGCTTGTAAAAATACTTTAATACTTAATTACACAAGCAACAACTAAAAAATTGAGAGAAAAAATCGATCATTTTAACATACAATCTTGTGCTCTTTCACACTATGAAGAGCACTTAAGTAAGGTATATTACCCTTTAATGGATTAGCAGTCACACTGAATTCGGCCAAATCCTATAGCTAGACAGTGCTCTGTTTTTTTTTTGTTTTTTTTTTAAGTAATAAAAGACAAAGTAAGTGTCTAGTATTTTTGGACAGGGTGTAGTTTGGCAACAGAATTAATATTTGAGATGCCAGTGACTCTCATGCTCCTGGTATACGGTAGTCCATTCTAATCACTAGGTTGCAGTGGCGCCCTGAATGTGTTGAGTATTCTTAAAGATTCACAGGTTGATTACAAGGCTGCTCGGGAATGTTATTGTTTAATTTCTGACTCCTAACGTCTTGATGACAAGCATGGAACATGTGCCCTGCTGTTTCATTATTGTTCGCAGTAATAGCTATATATTTCACCTGTTCAGAAGTTCAAGCAACCTTTCGGGTAAATAAACAGACTGTGTCACAAGACTGTCCTAATGACTGGAGTATAAGGAAGCAAGTTATAGTGTTCCTGTAGATGTTGTACAAAGAGGATTTTGACAAAACAGAGTATTATATTTGTTTTCATTTCAATTATAATGCAGCAATATTTTTTTTAAACCTTCATTAGATGATTAATCTGATTGTTTGCTTCCCACTCTATTACATAAACTAAATACATGAGGCAGTTAATAAGGTAAGAAAAGACTCCTTACTGGATCACTGCTATTTTCTGAAAACTAGACTTGATAATGGACAGGATGCTTGTTTGTTTTTAGAAAGTAATTAAATCTTTCAATGAAAATTATTGATAACCTATGTTTTTTTTTTTTTTTTATATATCTAGGTTTTTCTTAGTGTAAAGCCTAGTATTCAGAGATGTGTCTAAAATATATGTAGGAGACAAAAGTAAAAGGCTCCTGGGAGATTTCCACTGCTTTTATACATCTGTACATTTCTCTCCTTTTTTTTTTTTTTTTTTCTTAACTTATATTCTAAAATATTTTTCTGAAAACATAATTTTGGTAAGGCTAAACAATTCAGTACACAGTTGAATGTATGCTATAGTTAGATAATCATAATTATAAATCCTTATAGTAGCAACAACTGCTCTTCTCTTGATAAACCCAGGAACAAGGCTGCCACAGCTCCTAAAGATTTAGTGCAGGCTCCTATCTTTTTTTTTTTTTTTTTAGTTAGTTATTATACATATATTTCTACATATAATCTATAACCTGGGTCCCATATTTTAGATACGTTTCTCAACCTCTAATGAAATTTTCATATCTAAATATATTATATTTGTCACTTTTATGTATGAAAAAAAAATAGTTTTAGTTTAGCAAAGATAAAAAAAATATCTGCGCACTAGAAGCTATGGGAAACCTGAGGTTTCTGAGAAATTTAAATCTGATAGTCCCTACAAGAGTTCTTGTCCATGAAAAAAATAAATGGGCACTGGGGTCAGCAAGTACACAGCTATGTAGATGCCAGAGCGAGCTTGTGCCTTTTACCTTTTGTTTATTTATTTTTTTAGACACAAATAGGTACATACAGTGTTTAATTTAGCGTGGATGCTTACAAAGAGCTGTTGATGTGACTGCCAAATAAGATCAGGTGCTTTAACGCACAGCTGAACTTTGTTAATACGCCTACCAGTATCTGAGTTTACGTTTGGCTTTCATACATGACAATAGGCTTTTTTACTTGGTTGCTTAGTTCATTCAAGCTGAGTGCGCACACTGAAAAGTACTGTAATCCTGTGAGCATCAGCGTTTTTTGAGATTTGTATATGTATTCAACACCTGGCATCCTAAAAGGCACAAAGATTTAGAGCAAAATAACTTGGTTTTTATAATCTAAAATTCTATTGCATGATGGACATTTATTATTGGTCAGAGTGTTTTTTAAAGGACTACAGTACCCCAATCATTATAGCATGCTGTCTTGAGTAACTACACAATGAGGAATGCAAGGAAGAAGTACATTTGCTGCTGTTTGCAAGTGAAACTATTTTATTTTAGTTTACACTTTTTTTTTCTTCTTTTGGGGGGGGGGGGGGGGGGGGTTAATTAATGATGATGTTCTTACATGGATCCTTTAAGATCGCCATAGTTGTACTGAAGTAACATAATGCCATGGCCTTAAATACAGAGAACAATAAAGCATTTAAGAAAGCAACAAAAACAAGAATACTAGTTCACTTTTCAGAATAATTGCATACAATAGTTGGAAGTTTTGAAGGCTTTAAGAAATGTGATAAATATTGTGCCTGTTACCATATTGCAGACATAGGATTAAGTGAGAGAGAAAATGGAGAGTGAGAGGTTAAAGGGAGGGGGCATATCTTTTATATATGCTCAATTCATAATATCCACAAGAAGAAACTGCACTAATGAATGCATTTATTTTGAATTACAAACTATAACACATAATGTGGTGTTTTTTTATTTTTTTTTTTCTTTATATTTTCAAGGAAAACGCCCACTTCCTGGTTGCGGATCTTTTCATATCTGTGGCTGAAAAAATGAAGAGCAGCTTGCAGAGTTCACACTGGGTGCAGCACACTATGGACCGAGTCACTTCATGTTCACAGTTGTGTAAAAAAGACCAGGAGCCAATTCCTGTTCCGATGACAAAAAATCAGTCCGAATCTGCAACATCTGTGGACAGTGGATATGGGGGTAAATGTTGTTTACATATCACAGAAAAACAGTTTTAAAATCTGAAATTTAACATTTTGAAAAAATTAGGGTGTTGCTGACAAATGTTCAATTTGTTTTATAGTTCTACACTTTTTTTTTTTTTTTTTTTTAGCATTGACAAGCAGCTCTATTTTTAATGATGAGCACCATTGTATCCTATATTACATTAAAAGGCTAAATCCACTTAGTTCAGTGCTTGCCTGATTGTGCCAAAAACCTTGCCAGTGTTTGTCATGCATGGATGTGTAGGTAAAAGGGTTAACCACAAAAAAGCTTACCCAAGCTATCAGCCACCTTCAATGACTATATTAAAAAAAAAAAGAACAATCCTTATCTTTCACCTACACCTTAAAATCAATAATATAACCTATATATAATCTATGAATGTCTTTGGCATCCAGACCTGTAAAAAAATATACAAAATGCCACTTTGGGCATAAGGGAAACCTTAACCTCTTACAAAACATATACTCATAGACACAAAATGAATTGTATAAATGGATATACAATAGTAATTATTATTGATGATGATTATTAAAAAAAAAACAGGAAAATAAAACAGAAATAACAACATAGAAACTCCTATACTTCAGGCATATTTACCAAAGTAGGCTGTGTGGTTCTGCAGTATACTATTTATGGAAATAATTTCCATTCATGCCATCTGTAAACATTCTAGTCTTCTGTTTCTGATTTCTTCATAGGCCATGACAAAAAAATCAGGCTTTCTACTGGCTGGGCAGTTCAAATATCCATAGTTGTCTCAATGTACCAGTTACCCATATATGGACATTGCAATTCTTATGAACAAAGAATATGTTTGGAATGTGTAACCATTTACATGCCTAGCTCCAGTGACACCACCCTTGACAGGAATGCGTAGCCCACTTAACTACACACCTGCAATAGGTTTTTGACCTTTTCATGTAATCTTGTTCTTCTCTAGCTTTGTCTAAATTTTTAGGCCTCCATAGAAATTGGGGCCCAAAGCAGCCGCCTTTGGTACTTACAGTGGATATACAAAGTCTACACACCCCTGTTAAAATGTCAGGTTTCTGTGCTGTAAAAAAATGAGACAAAGATAAATCATTTCAGAACTTTTTCCACCTTTAATGTGACCTATAAACTGTACAACTCAATTGAAAAACAAACTGAAATCTTTTAGGTAGAGGGAAGAAAAAATATTAAAATAAAATAATATGGTTGCATAAGTATGCACACCCTTAAACTAATACTTTGTTGAAGCACCTTTTCATCTTATTACAGCACTCAGTCTTTTTGGGTATGAGTCTATCAGCATGGCACATTTTGACTTGGCAAGATTTGCCCACTCTTCTTTGCAAAAACACTCCAAATCTGTCAGATTGAGAGGGCATCTCCTGTGCACAGCCCTCTTCAGATCACCCCACAGATTTTCAATCGGATTCAGGTCTGGGCTCTGGCTGGGCCATTCCAAAACTTGAATCTTCTTCTGGTGAAGCCATTTCTTTGTTGATTTGGATGTATGCTTTGGGTCGTTGTCATGCTGAAAGATGAAGTTCCTCTTCATGTTCAGCTTTCTAGCAGAAGCCTGAAGGTTTTGAGCTAATATTGACTGCTATTTGGAACTGTTCATAATTCCCTCTATCTTAACTAAGGCCCCAGTTCCAGCCCCAAAGCATGATGCTGCCACCACCATGCTTCACTGTGGGTATGGTGTTCTTTTGGTGATGTGCAGTGTTGTTTTTGCGCCAAACATATATCTTTTGGAATTATGGCCAAAAAGTTCAACCTTGGTTTCATCAGAGCATAACACCTTTTTCCCACATGCTTTTGGGAGACTTCAGATGTGTTTTTGCAAAATGTAGCCTGGCTTGGATGCTTTTCTTCGTAAGAAAAAGCTTACATTTTGCCACTCTACCATATAGCCCAGACATATGAAGAATACGGGAGATTGTTGTACCCTTCTCCTGACTGATACTTTTTAACAATGAGATCCCTCTGATGCTTTGGAAGCTCTCTGTGGACAATGGCTTTTGCTGTGGGATGTGACTAAGAAAATTTCAGGAAGGACCAACTAGGGCAGCTGAACTTTATTTGGGGTTAATCAGAGGCACTTTAAATGATGGCAGGTGTATGCTGACTCCTATTTAACACTAACACTATTTGTAATGTGATTGCTTAATTCTGAACACAGCCACATCCCCAGTTATAAGAGGGTGTGCAGACTTATGCAACCACATTATTTATGTATTTTTTTTCTTCCCTCTACCTAAAAGATTTCAGTTTGTTTTTCAATTGAGTTGTACAGTTTATAGGTCACATTAAAGGTGGAAAAAGTTCTGAAATGATTTATCTTTGTCTCATTTTTTTTACAGCACAGAAACCTGACATTTTAACAGGGGTGTGCAGACTTTTTTGTATCCATCCATATAGGTTAGTGACTTGTAGGCATGCTTGCAGCATGTGCAGTTTATTTTAGGTATGATAGCCAAGTGCACAAATGTAGTACAGTTTGAAAATATTCTAGAAGCAGTATGTTAATGTTTTGTATTTGGTGTACAAGAGGTGAAGAACTATAACGCAAAAGGACTTTATAAATGTAATTATCTAATCTACATTTTGTTTTTAAGGTTTGACTACAATGCAACAGAATTCCCCAGCTGATACTATTATAGAGGAAGAAATTGAACCTGAGCATACCCCTGTGTGTGAAGAATATGAGGACTACTATGAAGATTTTGTCATTATTGGTAAAACTTGAATTTTTAAAAAACAACAAAAAAAGCCCAATTGGTTAATTTGTCATGTAGCCTTATAAAACTAGTGCATAAAGAAATAAATTAACCCCTATATTTATATACAAAAGTCCTTAGATTTTCAGAGTTATCTGATATCATCTTATCACATTGGTCCCAGAGTGCAATATATTACATTTCAGCTCTTCAGAAGCTGTCGGATTGCTTTTTTATGTGTTTAGAAAAAAGTAATTATTTTCTTTTTCATACACACAGATCCAGATTATGAAAGAATATGCAAGAATTCTAATAAGCCAACACCTGAAAGGTACAGTTCTAAGTTTCCATAGTTGTACACATTTTACTTTAATATATCACTATTTACAAAGCTCCAATATTTCTGAAATGCTGTAGTAGTACTATTGTTGTTGTTGTTGTTGTTGATTATCCAGATTCGTATAAATATATTCACCATACTCTTTTTTTATATTTGCTAAAGGCATGTTGCATTTCTCTCTAAAAGTATCTGGTTACTATTAGATAATTATTAGATCACCTTAAAAGAGAAAATGTAAAGTGCCTTTATACATAGCACACTGAAAACTAAACCCATAAGTGTTTTTATTTAGGTATTAAAGTCTTTAAAAAAGTTATATTTTGTGCCCTAAATTGTGCTTTATTATTAAAACCCCCAAAAATAATGTAAAATATTTGCTTAGTATTTGGTATGCTGTTTATACGAGACTTTTTACTTTCTGTCTCTTTTGGGTGTTATAAGTATGATATATAGCAATAACAAATATTAAACAAGTGGATGAATGATGTATATTTCATAGCTTTTTGCTGCACATTTCTTAGTAAATATTTTCTTGCTTTTTAGGCCTGCCCCTGAGCCAGGCTCAACCTCTGCTGAACAAATAGCCAAGAAGCTTTACAGGGTATTCAGAAATCAATGGCTTCAACTTGATGATGAACTTCAGCTTTCTTCTTCACCACACACTACTATGGAGAGGGTATGTATCAACAGAGGAGCCAGAATTTCAGTATTGACTGTGTTAAAATAAAATAAAGTCTGGATAATCTATAAATAATATGGGCAGTACAGTAGTACTATTAATAAATGTAAGATCGCCTTTATAAATATCCTCTACAAATAAGGTTGCATATATTTTACAGCTGCTGATTCAACATTCTATTCCGGAAGAATTTGAGTCAAGTTTGACTTTGCTAAATGAAATAAAAAAATTCAAAAAGAGGGAAGCTGCAGAGTGGTCTCCACCTCGCTTCCAGATTATAACGACCATACACCCCATCCTCCGGTAAGTGTTTAAAAGCAATCTGAAACAATATAGGGAGATTTATATAGGGAAGGCACATTGCTAAAATGTAATATACATTGATTCAAAGAACTCAATTTAGCTATTATATTATATTTTTTTAACTAATAAATACAAATGATTTAATTTATAATTTATCTTGGGTTGTGGTGAAACTTTGCTAAAATGTAAACCTAAATTGCATTATTTAATTATTTTTTTTGTAAGAAAAAAAAAAAAAGACTTCTGTCATTATTTGTTCGGTAATTTTGTCCACTTATAAATGTCCAATCTGTCAATTTTTATTTTGATTATGTTGAAAACCTAGCTAATTTTAGGTATATGTTCTATTATTTTGTTTGACTTTTTTGACTGCTTTAATGCATAAATTACATTACATGTAACTTTTGGTATGCAGGATCTAAAAACAATTAAAATCTCCTTATTTCAGTTAATTGATTTTTAAAACCTGTGTTTAGTTGTTGATGTTACTCCTACTACTTTTTTTTTTTTTTTTTTTCTCTCTCTTACAGGAGAAATGATGTTGTAGCATCACAAAACTATTTGTGTTCTGGCTGTGGCACCAAGGTAGAGCCAAGTAAGTAAAGCTATCTATAATTATAATTTATTATTTTCACAGTAATATACACATATTTTAAGATTATTGAAAATAATGTAAGAATATAGCGTGGAAAAAACTTCACATTTGAAGTATTTAACAAACTAGCATTATTAGCAGTTATGTGAGCAATCACCAGTATTAAGGTATTTTTAGAAGCATTCATTTTATCAGACTCTGCTTGTATCTATATAATGCCTTCAATATTGGACCTTTAGAGCAGTGATTCTTAACAGCCGGTCCTAGAACTGGCGCCTGTCCTTGAACTTATCTGCCGATTCTCGTTTGCAAAGGATGAGAAGAATTGAATACTTTAAAATTATGAATATTAGTGGCTTTTGAGGAATTTGTGTTATTAAAATGTGCCTGTTGAAATCAGTATACATTTTTGTATACCACACGAAGCATCATCCGTTACGAAATGTTCTGGATCTCAAACATGGTCCCCAGAAGCATTGGAATTTTACCCGATCAGTTTACACATACCTTTTAATTCTATTAAGTACCACAACACTATTGCAGCCTTTAAATAGAACCAAATCAAAATCATAACTGTATCCAAGGTTCCTAATCATGTTAAGATAGAAAAAACAGATTGTCCCATTTAAAGAATAACTGAAATGTCATGAAACAGGACTATGAGATACTGACTAACTCATTCCCTCCCTGAAACCGCTATAACAATCACTTTTTACATGGAAACCCACTTGGGGTGACTGGCTGTTTAAAAGCTGGACTGGTGGGACACTGTGCTGTTGTTGCTTAGCTCCCTGCACTTACCGAGGCCAGTATAGTTGCTATGTTTCTTTCTAAGTCTATACTTTGCATTGACACTATTTATTTAAAAATGGTTGCGGGATGAAGTGAAGCAAGATGGATTGCACAGTTACAATGCCCCGCAGTCTCATAATAAGGTTGTCAGGGCAACTTGTAGTCATTTTGCCTTTAGAGCTCTCTTCCCTCCAGATTTAGTTTCCTGTAACTGGACAAACAGGTTTTGGGAGGTGTTGGGCATGGTCATACTGGCTCTAATTACCATGAAGATGAGTACGTAGTTGGTCAAAAGGCCATATCACAACGTTTTGGCCATTCAAATTTATATTTGGATGTAGGCAGTAGTGGACTAGTTGGCTTGGTTTCCCTCAAGCTGGCTGCTCATTGATCTTTATTACAAGCTGTCTATTTTGAATAAGTGCCAAGCATACCCCACCCTTGTTACCCACCCCCTTCTGTCCAAAACTATATGGATGTATTTCCCAATAAACTCCATGTCTTCCTGTTTTTTTTTAGAAAGAACAAGCTTAATAGCTGTCTTTATTTATAGGCAAATAGTTTATAGTTTGTTTTGGAGGGAATTCTACTGATCCTGTCTGTCTGAATATCAGAGTGCTATTAACCCTTTGAGATCTGGAACACTAGCCTAACCGGTTGGGGTCCTTTTGTTTGTTGGTCCTGTTTGGCTTTTGCTCCCAGGTTTTGAATGTAATCGCTAAAGATGAAAGACTATTTTTCACTTTCTAAAAAACATTTTGTCCATAATAAAGTCAAGTTTTATAGAAGCATATTCTATAAAAGACTCTTCAGTTGTCCTTTTTTAAAAGTAACAACAAAGTAAATTAAGATTTGAGTAAATTTTGTTACCAGCAGATTTCTTCTGAAATAAACTTCAACCTACTGAGATTGGGAAGGAAGTGTTGATTTTTGCAATTTAGGCAAAATCAAAGACTTTTGGTGTGTTTGTAGAATATGGATAGACCTATCGCACCTTCAACTTGATACAGCTTACATTCTCTCTCTGTTCGGCCTGACCTCTCAGCTTGCCCTTTTTTGTCCATGACCCTGATCTGGTCTCTTGTCCATTGCAGTATTTCAACAATAAATCCAAATCTAACTTTATGGTCAGTTTTTGTTTAGCAAAATGTAATTCTCTGCATCTCAAAATAAAGGAGTTCATTTATTTTTAATTGCAACTATAAATCATCTAGGATAAAGGTACTGTATACTAAACTAAATAACAGAGTCTCTTTTTAGGATATATCTCAGCCCACATGTCCTACGAAGAACAAGCATCTTATTGATTTTAAAGGTCACAATACTTTTGCTTCTTCTCCACTTTAGGGTACACCAGCAGATTGAGGTATTGTGAGTACCTTGGGAAATATTTCTGTGACTGCTGCCATAGCTATGAGGAGAGTATTATCCCCAGCCAGGTTCTTATGAAATGGAGCTTCAGCAAATATTACGTTAGCAACTTTGCTAAAAACCTCTTGGACAGTATATATCAGAGCCACACATTCAACTTGGAATCCGAAAACCCCACATTGTATAAAAAAGTGAGAGATCTAAACAGAGTCAAAGTAAGTGGTGAAATGCTACATTTTTAGGTGGGAGTCATGCTAGTATAAATGTACACTTAAACCTACTGTAGAATGTATTGTGTTAAAAAAAGTAGTAGCATAATTTGTCTCTGGCATGGTGTTGGAAAAATATATATGTGAATGCAAGTACAACGTTTACATAAGATGAGGGAGATAGCAGTGCAAATAGGTAGACTGTCGCCTCTGCATCCGTCTTGAACAATGGGCACATCTAGTTCTGCCCGTTTTTTTTATCTGCCTAAAAAAAAGGATAAAGCCATATGTGCTTCCCAGGGATTCACTATTCACTCCCATGCTATTCTACAATTCCTTTAAATAGATCTGCATTTTTTTTTTCCAAACACAACTGGGTTAATACTTTTTTTTTATGCCAATTATTATAAATTATTATTTCATCTTCACTTTGTTCTACACATGCAAGCGCATATCATTTTGACTGATATTTACTTGTTGTTATCACCAAATATATTTTTTGTGAAGTTGTGCTTCTAATTCACGTAACAGAAAATGCTGTCTCTTAATAAGAACCATGCTCCGTTCTTATCAACAAATTCCTAACCATTTAATAAAGAGAGACTGAGAAGCCTCTTGCTCTTTAGTTATATGACTTTTGGAATATGATTTTTTTTTTAATCCCCGATCAGAGGTCTTTCTCCGTTTAAAACTAACCTCTATGTATATTTATAGTTGCCTAGTGCCATAAAATACCTGCAGGGGCTATTGGCAACCAAATATATAAAAAAAAATAAAGATAAATAAATAGAGCTAGAAAAAGTATTTTGATAAGGAACTTGTCATGATTCCTCAGAATATTACCTTTAAATCCTATTGATATTATGTACACTAATATACAAACCTCTTGTTTTAAATCCATGTGCTGTGTGAGTGCCCCCTCTGTTTTATTTGTAAATGTTGACAAAAATAGAAACTATATTATAAATGCCTGTAACATCTGATGTGATGACTGTTGTTTCCTCTTTTTTCAGGAACTGCAAGTACAGCTGATTTCTATAAAAAGATTACTGAGTACTTGTCGATTTGCTGACAGGTAAAGAACAATGTACAGATTTTCTGTATTCGACAAAATAATAGTTGTGCACACATTTCCCCAATTTTTACTCTTACTAAAGTCATTGCTGTCTTGGAGAAAATATATATTTTTTTTTGCTGAAAGTAAATATTTTCCTGCCTTTTTTGTTACATGAATGTCATTGATCCGTGTGTATGCATTTGTATTCATTTTGTAGCTTGATCTTCCATTTAATAATACTCCAATATTTCTTCTTTTTAATGGAGAAAAAAAAGTAGTCTCGCAAGCCTTTAGGCATCATATCACGCTGACAATTGATACAAACTCCTACACAATAATATGCTAAGAGAGCAAAACAAGTAGATAATTATTTTTTTGTGACTTTTTTTTCAGTTATACCATGTTTGTAACCTCCACTGAGTTGCAGCAAGCACTTTATCAATTTAATATCATATTTCTATTACTATTACCTCCTGGGGCTCCAAGAGACACTTGTGTGAAAAAGACAAATGACTGTGGCATTCTCCTTGGAGTCTGAGCATGCCCATTCTTTTGTTTTGTGTAGAGTGTTGCAACATTAAATTGACTCCTTTTTTTTAAATATTAAGCTGAAAATGTACTTTCAGTAGCCCTTTTTAAAAAGTGCAAACTTGTGTAATGGTAATTTCAGCCCCATGTTAAGGAACAAATGCACTTAAAAAATGTGTGGTATGTTTTTGAAAACGCATTCACTGGACCAGTTTTCTCTTCTTATAGTTAGAAGATCAATACTTTATTTTTCTACTTAACAGTGTACTAAAACAGTTTGAAGATGTGCCGCCCCACCTGACCAGTGAGTTGCATCTTTTTACATTATCTGACCTATTCAAGGTGAAGCAAAGGTTACTTTTGCCAGCCCTCCGAGAGCTCCTGACCACTTGTATGGCTCATATGGATGATTGCCAGGTAGGAAAAAATGCAAAGTCTCTTGACCAGAATAAGAGGGACATATTTACCCGATCTCATAGAAAGTAAAGACATTTTTCAAATTGGTTGCTTATTTATAAGTCGACCAGTATCTGACAAATTACAATAGCTGGAAATTTCTAAAGAATATTTCTGCAACTCTTGAAAAGTTTCTTGAGGTTGATATAGTGTGTAATGTAATCAAAACACGTTTAAAGACTCTAGGATAAATGTTGTTAGCAGAATATTCAGTTTGTCAAAAGCAGATCTGCAAGTTTCTCTTCCAGCTATGATATAGGCTGGCATGTTTGCCAGTACATATTTTTTTCTTAGTTGATAAAATGAAACAAGGCAGTTGGCTTCACACTAGGCTGTCCAGTAGTGTTTAAATTATTGCTAATCAAAAATGTAAGTTGTCTTTTGGATTAAACTGGTTTTGAATGAATTGTGCACCATATAGCTTGTGTGAGATGTATTTTTCAAGTCAGAAACATTGATTTGTGAATAGATATCCATATTTTATTTTGTATTATTGCGTGTTTGCCTTCTAAAGTGCAAGAAACTATTGTGCTTAGTAAAATGTAAGTTAATATCAGAAAAAACAAAAACAGTTTGTATAATTGTTTTTTAAATGTATTTATATTATTCAAAGAAACTGGCTTCTGTGAGTTTTTAGTATGAGACAGCTCCTTAATTTGTGGCCAATTAATATGTTTATTGTTTAAAGGTGAGCAAATGTTTTAAAATTCTAAACCATAAAAAAACGACAGTGACACTTTTTGAGAGTTTCTCTTGATCTGGCTAGTCACTTAAGTCACATATTGCAGCTTGAGTTTTATATCGAACACAAATAAAGGAAACTTTTTTTTTTTTTTTTTTTGCAGTTGTGCCAAGCCAGGGGATTTATATGTGAGTTTTGTCGTAGTGATGATGTCATCTTCCCCTTCCAGATTGAGATCTGTAAAAGATGTGAAGGTATGAGACCCCTAAATTATGGCACATTGTTTTGAGTGTCATAAATCTATCAAACACAACAGCCTTCAAAGCACTTTACATAGTGACTTGGCATTAGTTATCAGTACACTGAACTCCTGATTCTTGATCCTGGCCACAGTATAGTTCTGAATAAATGTCAATTAAACTTCTGGTGATGACCAGTTTGAAGAGGAAAGGTTGGGAATGACTTTGATTCCTTCTGGACGTTGCTTGCTGGAGCCTTATGCCCAACAGTAATTGCATCCAGCCAAACAATTTGCAAAGTTATGGGACAGAGCATCTGGATTGAATATTACATAAGATTATAATCATTTAGGCAAATTCTGGAACCAAACTCTGCACTTTTGTAATAGGAAATAGTATTTCAGAAAACAAATTTTACTTATATTTGTAAGCAATTCTAGGATATCTGTTGACTATAATATTCAGTCTAACAAAATTTTAATTTTAATTTTTTTTTCTATACAGTACATTATGCTAAAGGTGCAATGTATTTTTTATGCGTTTCGGCTTTGGTAAAAAAAACATTTGGTAGGAAAGAAACACGTGCGATATAAAACATTTCAAAAAAGGAAAATGTACTTGTATATTTATATAAATACTGCTTGTTAGAAACTATGCCTTCTTGTGGAATACCTAAATATGGCAGTCATTTAAAGATCACAGTTTATTTAAAACCATAGCATTTAGTGCAAAACGTTTGATCATTTATTCATTTTGTATTTGCACAGTGTATTCTTTGCATGCTGTACTTTGGGCAGCGCAGACTTCTATTATTCTTTTATCCACCATAAACTTATTGAATTTCTGCTATGTGATAACATTTTGTGGTGTCATTCTCTAATTTTAAATATAATCAAAAGGTCCTCTATTATAGTTCATATACTATGCATACTTGAGTGTGAATCAGTGTTTTTTTTTATACAATTTATTGAGCAAGGTTTATTTGGCCCAGTAGTATTATGAAAAATGTATTAAAGAGCCCCAGGTGGTTAGTATAATAATTGGTACTCCTTGCCAATTACTTCCTGAGCTTTGACACATGACCAGTGATTAAAAGAACTCGCTTTCTGAATTGCTGGAGTTTGCTTTCAAACACTCTTATATAATTTCTTAACAGACAAGAAACAGTCTTAGAGGGAGGATCAGAAATGCTGACTGACAAACTCCACAAACTTCAATGTAATTTTACAAGATATTAAAATTATACCATATTTGCTTTGGCCCTTTTTTTAAAAGGCGGCACTACAATGAAAAAAATGTTTGAAAACTTTGTGTCAGACTAGCATAATTAAGCCTCTCTCCTGGACCCTGGAGGCATCTGTGATACACTTATGGTAGTTGTGCATGCGAGAAGGGCATTTATATTACTGAACAGCTTTGGTTGCATCTATTGATGCAAAGTTCCAGTTTCTGTACCTGGGAAGGTATGTGGTGCCAATTTTAGTCGTAGGTCAGAAAATATTTGTTAGATAATTGGATCAGTCTCCCCTAACCATCCCTCCACCCCCGCCCCCCACTGATACATACAAAAAAAACACCCCCATAACCCAGTGCACTGTGATTGATGCAACAAACAGATTTTTTTAGAGAAACTCAGATTTTTCTTTAATGTTAAACAAAAAGTGTCCAAGGTAGTCATTTGAGAATGAACAACACCTAAGTAGTTCTGGTTACCTATTCAGAGAGCAGCCTCTTTTAGCTCACTTGTGCCCTTCACAGGGAGAAATATCCTGTAGTATATCAGTCTGGTTCCACAGAGGCCCGACATGTACGTCTGGGTTTGCGGTTTCTCCTGTTCGGGTAAAATTGGCTTGTATTTTGGGGCAGGATCACTCTGTTGGGAGAGACCAGACTGATATACTACAGGATATTTCTCCCTGTCAAGGGCACAAGAGGCTGCTCTCTGAGTAGGTAACCAGGTCTATAGGACAAACCTGCTTAGGTGTTGTCCGTTCTCAGACTGAGCACCTCTGGTTTTCTTTGATATTCTTTAATGTTTTTACACAACATCTTTAAAAAGTATGTTTTTTTTATTACATAGCTGCTAATGTTCTTAGCGGTTACATACTCCACAAACCAGTGCCAAGTACTTTTTTTTTAAAATTTTGATGAGTGCTCTTAACTTCACTAACAATACATGCATTTTTTTTTTTTTATTCACGCAGTTTGCAAAGCATGCTATCACAAGCAGTGTTTCAAGACAAAAGATTGCCCAAAGTGTCGCAGGATTGAGGAGCGAAGAGTGAAAAGTGAGTCCCCAGTGTCAGAGTCGAACGAGGAGGACCCAGTGAAGCATTGTGTCTGACCTGCTTTTACCTGCACTCTGCATATAGGTGTTTACAGGTGTACAAAGGAAGATATTTATGGAGATGTGGTGCTCTTTAAATAGGCACACATTTTTTTTTTTTTTTTTTTTTTTTTTTTTTTTTACTGAATGACATTTTTAGGACTTTTTAGGTGCTTTTAATATGTAACTGTTTGGGAGTTACAGACATTTCTACTGTTATGTTTTAATTTGTAAATAGGTTCTTTCAGTTGTCTTCAATGCCAAAAAGTAAATGTCCCGCATGATAATGGTGCACTGTCTAGAGCAAAACACGGGTCTGGTCTGATTACAATCCAATTGTAATTCCTCTCCCATATCTTCTACCTTGGTATGGTCATTATCACATGACCAGTAATCAGACTATTGCACTGAAATTATTACTATATATCTGCCAAATGAATTGTTTACAAATATTAACTTTTATCATTTTATTTAAGATTTTAGCAACTGACATTTTATGTAAAGATATTTTTTTTTTTTTGTCACAAGGTGGTGTGATGTCCAATCAGCTGGTTTAACTTTCCTTCCCATAGGGACCAGAAATGTCTGGAATTGTGTAGGAAAAGGCTAGTTTTTGTATTTAAAATATAATTTATGTCTCACAAATGTTCAATCCCAGTATTCAGATTTGTTTTTGTTTTTTAAAAACTTGATCAGCAAAAGACTGATAGTTTGATATTTGAATCTTCTACTTTCTTACTGTAAGTAACATTATTAAAATAATGTCGAAAATATATATACATGTGTTTGCTTTTTATTTTGGTCTTTTCTTTGAGGCAAGCAGTCTTCAGTCAATGAAATACGCAGGACTTAGCCAGAAAGGAGTGCCAAAGGCGCTCCTGCGAGCCTTGCAAAGCAGGGCGAGCTGATCACACATTGAAATACGCGGGACTTAGCCACCAAACACTTAGGAAACACAGGATCGCCTTAGGCTGCAAGCAATGGACGAACGCGGGTATTAGAAATAAAAAAAATACGAGATAGGAAAAATACAAAGTTAACAGTTGAACCGCGCAAAATAAAAAATACAAAAACATCACACACAGCACGGGGGAACAGCCAGGACCTCTGGGTGTGAGGTGGAACGCAAATTTAAGTCTATTTTGACGAGTTACGGCACTCCAAAATCGCCTAAGCAAGAAAAAATGTCCGCCCCAAAAAAGGAAAATTAGTCTACAT
The DNA here is from genome assembly GCA_027410445.1 of Discoglossus pictus. Taxonomy (NCBI): domain Eukaryota; kingdom Metazoa; phylum Chordata; class Amphibia; order Anura; family Alytidae; genus Discoglossus; species Discoglossus pictus. Next base: position 366,083,297 of record CM050164.1, on the reverse strand, counting down.
GACCCCCGGACCGCGCAAAACACCACCAACCGTGTAAGAGGTACAAAATACACTATTACAAAGGATGGAAAATGCTTGCGACCCGCGTAGGACATAGACAAACGACGCAATTTTACAACCATAACTTGCAACTAAAAACATTACCATTCTCAATGGTGCTTTACACTACTAAACAAACGGTTTGCGCACGCTGTTTATTTAGAATGAACAGTTGGGACATTGATGACACTTTCTCCTCAGGGCACCAACAGTCCAAATGTACATTATATGCTGCAGGAAAATAAAAAAAATTGTTAGCTCTTCAAGCTATTGATTGCTAGCTATATTAATTAGAAATGGGTAAAATATATTAATTTTATTAAGTAACTAATTAATTATTATTAGAAAAAAAACACACATATATATATATATATATATATATATATATATATATATATATATATATATATATATATATATATATATATATATATATATATATATATATATATATATATATATATATATATATATATATATATAATCTCTCTTTGTGATGAGCACCAAAGGTGCTCAGAGGAGCAAAAGTACGCGAGAGGGGAAACTCGCAATGAGCGTCGAAGCTCCTCAGTAGAAAAAGCTTTACATTGTGTGGCAAGCAGCATTGCCATGGCTTCACATATTATTACCCCGTCACTTTTGACGGGCAAGTCGCTAGTTTACTACTAGTTAAAGCCTAGATCCTGTTTTCTGCAGCATGTGATAAGCAAATGGATTAAATTAACTGGAAAGGAAATATTTAACTAATCAATCTGTATATACCAAAAAAAGCCATATATTCATCATCCTTTTTAATAAAAGTTAACCATCAATATATGAATCCGTTTAAGCAGTTGTTGTGTCTTTTTTTTTTTTTACTAGATCCAAGACTATCTGCCCAGGGCTTTTTCCGGTCCAACTTGCAAACACTAGACCGTGAACATACATCCTATTTTATTTAGACCATAATAACATTTCGAGGCCTACACCTGTAGTTTCAAAATGGTACATATACACAATGGTGCCTTTTTATATGTAGAAAATAAATATAAAAGCAGTATCATTGAGCCAGCTTGGAAAAAATGTATATTTCAGTCTATCAATATCGCGGTGTCTGGTCCAGTAAGCCAGTGGGCATCCATACTTGCCAGCAGTTACAATATGCTTTAACAAAAATGTACGTTTTGAAAGACTAATTTAATTCATAAAGTATGTTAAACATCATATACATTAGCACTGTAAATAAAAATAATATATATTTATGTGTTCTTGATAACCCAGCCACACAACCATGAAGTGTCCTCCAAATGGTAACATTTGAATCTTAATTATATTTTGGTTGCTACAAGACTGTGATTATATTTGCTCCTTTTTGGGGCATTGTGTGTCGTGTTTTTTTTTTTTTACTTTACTTTAAATCTGTACCAATAACTCACCAAAAGTATTGATTTTTTTAAATTTATTTTAATTTTATTTTTTTATTAATGGATAATGTCACTTTATATGGTCACATATTCACATATGTGAGGTACTGCATATACCAGAGTAATCCTAACCTACCTACCATAATCCCTGCCATAAAGTCTACTAGTATTATGCCAATCTTCTGTCTATAACCGTTTTTTATTATCCAACCTACCCTCGGTGAACCAATATAATTCTACCCAAAAGAACAGACCATGCTAATATGGACTCCTATTAACCATATTATGGAGAACAGGTATTTAGACCACATGGAAAGTAGAACACAATAGTCCAGCATGAAGTATGTTCAAATCTTTTAATCGACATTGTTACTGAAAGTGACATCCACTAATTACATTATCCTCTCGTACAGTCCATGGAGGTGTTTTAGATAAGACTTCAAAGTCTGTATTAAATATCTGTTGCTGCTCCAATTAGTGTGGAATGTGCACATTCCAGAGAAATAAGACACAGACACTGTGTTTCTGTATAGTAGTTCTCAAAGCGCTCTGTATTAAAATGGCAGTTTACACGTTTATATGAAGAAAACGTTATCTGATCAAGCGTCACATGATTCCTTTGTCTAGGAATTAATAGCTTTATTGATTGGTTCAAAATTGCTGCAGTGTGTCGTCATCATACTGGTCAGTTTAGGGAGGAACCGTTCATTTGTCCTTATTTGGTCACGGATGTATGCATCATCAGGCCACTCCCATTTGTAGTTCTGAAGCCATGTTGTTTGTAGTTTCATCCTCCATTTTAGGTAATCTTCTTCTCATTAATAAATATATAAGTGAGTAAGGAATGCAGACAAAGATAATAACATGAAAAGACATTTTCCTAATTATCATCCATAACAGTCCCCCCTAAAATGTACTGTTTTATGTTATTAATGAGTGTACAACCTAAGAAAAGCAGCTGTACTTATGTTAATGCGTGATGAGGGGTAAACTCCCCCCTAAACACTAGGTGTATATCTGTCCCTGAGGATGAGGTGCATGACTGCAAGAAAGCCCTAAACATCTGTGCTGTGAACGCCCGTTCTTCTTTGTACATTTGAGTAGCCATGGCTTACCCACGGCCCCTCCTGCCACTGTCACAGACAAGTCAGATGCCTTTCCCTAGCCCCTTGTATCAGGAACATGTGGGACAAGGGGTTTATGTGGAAACCTTACTCCTAGATACAATAGACCGTAACACTCTATGTGACTCCTCACAGTTGTCATCATCACAAAATTCTCGGTGCACAAAGGTTGATGTGACTCCAGTAACTGACTTCATAAAAATATGTTCGGACACATGGGGTAATACAGCAGGTAACAAATGTAAGAGTTATCAGTATTGAAAGAAAGACAATGTCAACTTGTAACAATACTCTCTGCCACCCAAACCATTTATCCCAATAGTCTGTGTTTCCAGAATTCTCCTTCAATTCTTGTGCCAAGTTGTTTAGTTCTTTAATGGCTAAAGTAATCTTACCGTTTGGACCCATATTATCAGGTATGTAGGTGCAACAGTTGCCAGTGTCAGTATCGGGGAGCATTTTACACCCCCCCCCTTTCTAGCATGTCTAGTGCCATTCTATTCTGGAAGGCCATGTGTGATGTGGCCTTCAATTGTTCTGCAACTCCTTGCAGAGCGTCTCTTGTATAATCCACAAACCTTTGTTGGTTATTATATATATATATATATATATATATATATAATTGATTCAAGCAACATTTTATTTACACCAATCATTGGTATCAGTGATTCAAATCCTGCGGCTATCTGGTTTCGGCCCTTGAACTCATCAAGCACCCCCCTTGGGACTCCAATAGGATCTATGTACACATGGGAATTAAAACTTTCTTTAGGTTCAGATGATGATGTATGTCTCTTCCTTCTGGACTGTGTCTGAGGAACATTATCTAGATCACCATAATAGGTTGGAACAATGTGTAACGGCATTATGGCTTTAGTCATGGTACGTTCCCCACGCCATACTCCTGACAGTCTTACCCTGAGTTTCATATCTCCACACAACCAATATACGTTCCCCAAAGATTGTGTCTGATTGACTAGCATGGTGGCTGAAGTGACAAAACCCACTTGGGAACCTCTGTAGGTTGAACCCCTGAGAAACGTTTCTCCTGTAACACGTATAATTTCCAGGGTACTCAGTTATACCTCTCCCTGGGTGGGGATTACTAGTCATCACAGGGTACGTTTTCCTCCATTGTTCACTTCTTCTGGACCTGCCGTCTTTTGCAATTCTTTGAGCAATCTTAAATCTGTTGGCAGAGTTTGTATTGTATAAATGTTTATTTCTCCATCCACCTCTCTCCTTTCCATTTCCTGTGATACCATTGCTGCCTTCTTAGCCATCTGGTCTGCTAGATGGTTTCCTCGTGCTTCGTCTGAATTTAGCTTCCCATGTGCCTTTACTTTCAGTATGGCTACTTCCTTCGGGAGTGCTAAAGCATCTAGTAGTTCACGGATTGCTTTGTCATTCTTCACTGGAGTACCTGCGGCTGTCATGAATCCTCTAGCTCTCCAGATTACTCCAAAGTCTTGAGTCATTCCCAGAGCATATCTTGAGTCTGTGTAGATGTTCGCTCGGACTCCTGTCGCAATCTCACAGGCCTTGGTCAATGCAATCAACTCTGCTTCTTGTGCTGACATGGAGGAAGGTAGTGAGAAGGCTTGCATCACATCTTTTTCTGTAGTCACAGCATATCCTGTGTGATCTTTCCCATTCTCATCAGCATACCTTGATCCATCCACATACAGAGTGATGTCTGGGTCTGTCAGGGCAAGTTCTTTTACATTCGCAAGGAGTGAGGTCTCCATTTCCATTTGTTGAAGGCAGTCATGGGGTGGATTTGTGAGTCCTGGGACTGCATATGGGTCTCTGGCTTGTATACTGGGAGTGCTGTCTGCTCGCCAGTGGAGAGTTTTCTTTTCCACTCCTTCCTCTTCCTCTGCAGATTCCCACCATTTTAATGCAGCGACCATCCATCCAGTGCAAACTTGGATATTGCAACATGTGGAATTTCTGTATCCCAATGCTTGTAGAGCGCTTCTGCTTCTTGTGGGAGCTCCACCGTAAATGCACTATCACCTGCTGCATTGTTGTACAATGTCTTTAGGTTTAAGGTGACCTGCTTCAATTTAGTGAGACTTGCTTCATATTGGAAATCTCGGCCTGGAAATGTTTATTCCACAGCGTGCAATATAGAGGGTCTTGTGTCTCATCTGTGAGCGTCTGGCAGTTTCCACCACCTTCCAGTAGACGTCTTTTTACATATAGATTGGTTATTCCTGAGTTTGGGTTCAAAATCAGGTTGTACAATCAGGCTGTACAAAAGTACCCATCTTCCTTTCTCCCCCCTCTGGAAATGGTAAGAGAGTGGCTGGATTGAGAACATAGCATCTCTGTAAAGTAACATTGTCTGGTAGAAGAAGGGAACATTGCAGACGGAGGTGTCTGGCTGTAGTCATGTGCTTAGGTAGTCTGCTGTATGATGGCTGCAATATTATGTGGTGCCAGAACTGTCAGAGGATAGCCACGGACTATATACATCATATGTGTAGAAGGATTAATTCGGGGGTTAAGGGCTGCCTGTTTCTTTTTCTGTATTTAATATTTGCAAACTATTCAACTACAAACTCCATTTTGGATCAAATTCACATGTAAAATCTTTCTTCCAAATCACTTACTATAACATTCTAGGAACTATTCGCTTCAGTCCCGTACTTAACTTACAATAATTCCCAACTAACACTCCACTTCTTCCTTCATAGTTACCATAAGTGGAACAGTGCCTAACATAACAATTAGTCTTATTATGTGACTCTACGTTATATGTCGTCCATTCCAGTCATAAATTGAGGTCTGTGAACCCAGTCTCATTTGCTAGGGTTCCTTCGTACCTAGGTTCACTGATATCAGTCATCTGGGGTAATGCCTGAGTGTGTTGTACTTGCATTAGTCCTTCTGATATGAGTGGTGCATTTAGATCTCTGAGCATAAATTTACCAATCCGTCCTTTTGCTTCTCCTCTAACCCAGCCACCCATTAGGTATGTACCTGCGTCTGTGGGTCTGGGCCACCCATTAGGTATGTACCTGCGTCTGTGGGTGTGGGCCACCTATTAGGTATGTACCTGCGTCTGTGGGTCTGGGGGTGAGTCGCATGTTAGCTCCAGTCTTGCCATCTGGCGAGCATTTGCCTGGCTTTATTAGAGTCATACGTTCAAGTAAAGGGCTTCCACTCAAATCTGTTCTATCTGAGGCACTCTGTGGTCTGTAGCCCCAAGCTGTCCCAGTGTTCCATCGTACAGCTTCCTAATGACTACAATCTTTTCCCAAGTCTGGTCTGTAACACATATGTGTATACATGTGCTGTGAGTGTATTTGTACAAGTTACATTGTTGAGTCACGCTTAGCTGTTGGCAACATACAACATGACAATAATCAAAGGACAATGTGATCATATGTGGTTTAGATGGATTGTACCAAAATGTAATACCATCTTTCTTCTCACTAATGAATGCAGAAGGTTCTACTTTAGTTAAGAACAGACAGAAAAGGATATGTGTTATGATCATCATGATGTTGGCTGCTGTGGGTCTGGTGCTGCTTGCAATGAGATGCATGATCTGGATTCCAGAGGATTCTTTTTCACAAATCTCTTGACCAGGACCCAAATTCCAGGAAGTAGTTGATGAGTACCAGTGTCTACTTCCGGATCTGGAATAGGAGAAAACACTTGTGCATGTATTTTAGTCAGTGCTTGAGATAAAACAATCACATAATCAATAAATACATCAGATTTAAACTTCAATTGCTGAGGATAATAAGGATCTCCTGAGGGGACAGAGAAAAAAACTTCCCTTCTCTTCAATCCTTCCACAAAGGCTGCTCCCAGCAGGAATGATATATTACCACTGGCTGTTTTATCTTGTATAATATCTGACAAATTAATAGCCTGATTTACTGTTTCATCCGGAGCGCATGCTATTAATAACTCACAGAATTCTGTATCAGCGTTGCAGACAGGCATGTAGGAGTTGATTTACATGAGCGGAGATTGCTAATAAAAGCTTAAGAAGCTTAATAAAACATTGAATGTCTCCTATACCTTCCTTTTAAGAAAGATTAATATTCCCAAGGAGTAGTGGATACAGGGCACTGACTCCAGCAGAGATAGCATAGTAAATGCTTCGTCATAGGTTTTAAAAGGGGTTGGTCCTAAAGTTAGTCAACTCCCATTTTCCTAAGTAGGCATGATGGGGCGGTGGCTGTGTGTTAAGAATTTCATGGTGTCTTTGTTCCACAAACCACTAAAATGTAGCAAACACCATTCTCTCAATAATACAGACAGACATATTTTCACATAAAATTCTAATACGCACACAGAGTAGATGGGAGGAGGGAAGGGGAGTGGTTTGCTTTGCTTTGTCATAAGATGGGGTGGCCAATCCCTCTCATACAATGCAAACCGGTCACCTCCCTCTTCAAAGAGTACAGTATCGAACACACAGAAACTTCAGACAAAATATTTCAAAAGGATACACACATATGTATGTACTTCACAAACACACCTGTCTTACACTTACAAACAAGATAAACTATAAATCCTCCACTGATTTCAGTGGTGGACACAAATTCTCTAACCTGCATTTCTCAATTGTATTGCAAAGAAAAGGAATTACAGTAAATACTCACACATTTACTTGCAGCAAAACACAAGACAATCCATCTACTTTATAAACAAAAGCAATCAGAATATTATATAAATGTATGTAAGGAAAAGTTCCTTAATGTTTCTGTGTTCATACCTTAAACAGCATAGCAATACAGTAAAACATGTTAACACCTTCAAATACAACCTAGCATTGGCGTAGGAAGAATTCTAAGATTCGTCCTTCAAATAGTTAAACCAGATGGGAGGGGGTGGATGAGGAATTTCTCTCTCTCTCTACAGCTGTGACCAAGGTCAAAAAAACACAGAGAGAGAGATCAGCTTGTAGTTTTTTTTCTTTAGGGAGAGAAGTTCTAAACTGCATTTCTTATCAACACATGCATAACAACCAGCAGTGACATAGCATATAACATTATAATCATCAAACCTTCTCTGCAGAAAACTTAAGATTCAAAAGACATATGATTTCAAGATCATGCGCAATACGTCACACACACGTTTTTAACCACCCACAGTGAATGACAGACGTCCCTTAAAGTTTTCAAGCTACTTTTTCCGGCCTGAACATCATGACCTTCAACGGATATCGTCTATCCAACATGCATAGACATTTCCCAGGGAAAAATATATATATATTTCCCCAGGGCACACATATGCAAGTTCGTATTTGCGACCTCTGGTTTATATGTATCTGTACGACACTGGGTACAAATCATCCGTCTTCCAGATAGTCACAAATACACATGTGTGTGGGTCCTGAACCATATGTCTAAAGAATTCAAACTCACAATATCAACAGACAACACACACACACACACACCGGCAACAGATATCTATTATCACAGGTTTTTTTAAAACGGACCTTGAGCAAGCTAACCAACCTGTGCTTTGAATGCCTGCCAATAGCCGAGAAAGAAATAGCGACTAGCACAGTACTAAATGTCGACCTTACCAGACATATTTTCTGAAGGTTCCTTCTGCTGTTGAAAGTCACCACTTCGCTCCTTCTCGGCTATTGTCAGGTCATAAACTCAAGGCCCCACGTTGGGCGCCAACTGTTTTAGATAAGACTTCAAAGTCTGTATTAAATATCTGTTGCTGCTCCAATTAGTGTGGAATGTGCACATTCCAGAGAAATAAGACACAGACACGGTGTTTCTGTATAGTAGTTCTCAAAGCGCTCTGTATTAAAATGGCAGTTTACACGTTTATATGTAGAAAACGTTATCTGATCAAGCGTCACATGATTCCTTTGTCTAGGAATTAATAGCTTTATTGATTGGTTCAAAATTGCTGCAGTGTGTCGTCATCATACTGGTCAGTTTAGGGAGGAACCGTTCATTTGTCCTTATTTGGTCACGGATGTATGCATCATCAGGCCACTCCCATTTGTAGTTCTGAAGCCATGTTGTTTGTAGTTTCATCCTCCATTTTAGGTAATCTTCTTCTCATTAATAAATATATAAGTGAGTAAGGAATGCAGACAAAGATAATAACATGAAAAGACATTTTCCTAATTATCATCCATAACAGAGGGAAGTGGAAATATTTTTGTTGCATTGTAGCTATTTCTAGATTGTTTAGTTATTTTTTTCTCTCCATACAATACCAATTGAGATGTTACATTTTAACAAATCCTATACACAAAACTGAAATTTTTAAAAACTATTTCTGTGGTCATCACATATATAGTTGTGAGCATTGCTGGTTGTTGCTAACGCTTGCGGGCTCGCACAGCAGCCTGCCACAACTGCGGCCCTCACGCTCATTGGACTTGGGCAGTGAGCGCTGAAGGCACTCATTGTGCTGGAGGAGACTAGCGCCATAGGTGCTCATCCCTACGTCCCTGCACAACATTGCGCTGGAAATCAGTGCTGTAGGAGCTCATCCCCAAGACGAACCACGGACATCGAAAAACACATAAAAAAATTAATATAAAAATTAATATAAATAAATATATATATATATATATACACACACACACACACGGCATGTACCGCACATAAAATTTAAACCATTTTCTATGGAAGAAGTAAGTACCTTGCACGAAATGGTGGCTGGAACGCAAATTGACAGCTGAAACTCAAATCTTGCATGCACACTGCGTTTTAACGGTGTCTACTGGAGCTGACACTATAAATACTGCAAACAATCTAGATTTTCTCCATTTCTCCTCGGGTGATGAACAGTGTGACTTGTACATTTCACTGGTGGCTTTACTTCTGAAGCAATTATCACTTTAGAAGTTTAAAACCTGCAAATTACAGCAAATAGGTAAGTTATAATTAAGTAATACATTAATAATAAATACATTAAAAAAGGGGATTCAAATATTGTCAAAAACAATCTTAATGTACTGAAGCAATTATAAGACATTCATGTATAGTAAGATTTAAAAGACCGATAAATGTTTAGGTGGGGTAAAATGGTGTAAAATTTAAAATAATAAAAAATGAGACATTTAAAGCAGAAAATAGCTTTTATTAACACATTTTAAAACATAATTTATGTTTTAAAAGAAAAATAATATTATTTACAGTGGGTTTCAATATTTCCAACAGACTTTGCCTGAACAGTGTCAATGACTAATTTGCAGCACTGCATGGTTTCACACAGACTGTAAATTCTGCAGAATCTTACAGACAACAAATTCAACTAAACAGGTAATGTACAAAACTCCATTTGCTTAACAAAAATATTATGGTCTTAGAGAGAAAAAAAAAGGGAAAAGTTAGTTCAACATTTGCATCTCTGTCAAGAGCGTCGCAGTAGGATTGTCAGCAGGGGACCCTCTTCTAAACAACAAATTCAAGACAACCGGTACAGTATAACAAATAAAATAAAAAAAACATGATCTATCCTGTTTCATGTGTGCGCCAATGTCAAAACGCACTGAACCTAACAAACCCTCTAAGCCTAACCCCATAACCTACACCTCTAATGCCAACAGTGACGCACACAAAATGATAGCAAAAAAAAAAAAAAAAAGGTTCCCTAACCCCCGAATGCCAGTGGGCCACACAAGAGGATACTACAACAAATGTTGTTAACACATATAAAATGGAAGGATTTATCCTGTTTTGTGTGCACCAACCTCTAAGCCTAACCCCATAACCCTAACCCCTAATAACAGTGGTGCACACAAAACAAAAAAGGACAATGCTGTTAACATTTACAAAATTGAAAGATATATATATATATATATATATATATATATATACTATTTTGGGTACGCAACCCTCTAAGCCCAACTCCATACCCTAAACACTTAATGACAACAGTAGCGCACAAAAAACACGACTAAACCCATTATGACAACACTGACCCACACAAAACAGGATAACTCAAGAAATGATGTTAACATATACAAAATAGAAGGACCTATATTTGCTCTGCGCCTTTCACAACATAGACTGCAACCTAATTAATCTGCTAAGTCCAGCCTCATAACGCTAACCCCATAATGTAAACAGTGGTGCACACAAAATAGGATAGGAGGAAAAATAACCAAAATAAGTGCATTTAAACAAGAAAAATAAACAAAGCAGCACATGTACTAATGTACTACTTTTATTTACAGATTAATATGGCAGATACTGAAACCAAAGAGGAAAATTAAAGACGTCAAACTAGACAACTTCAAAAAACATGGGCAGATCAACAGACGCCAGAGCAAAAGGAAATTTGACGAAAAAAAGAACGGGAGAGACTCGCAAGCAAAAGACTAGCAGCTGACAAACTAACATCCAAGCCCAAGAAGGCTACTAAAAAACAAAAGCATTTAGAAAATGTTGCTGAACAGTCTGATAAAAATTCTAATGTGGATTTAGACTGTCACATTGGTATATGTTAACTGTCCTTTTACATAAATCTTTAACAGTAGAGGTTCATAATTGTGGTAATATGAATATTGTCTTGTCAGTTTTGTGGGGCTTATAATTTCCAAAAGGAAAGACCCAGAGATGGCGAGTTTGTTAGTTGCTGTCAAAAAGGCAAGGTAAGACTTCCACAAAGACAACAATTCCCAACATATTTAAAAAGCATTATGACTGAACTTACTTTCCCTAATTACCAACATTTCAAAACAAACATATAATCGTATAATAATGCCATATCCTTTGCATCTATGGGTGCAACATTAGCTGCTAATGTGCCAGGACATGGCCCTTACTGTTTCAAAGTACAAGGAAAAATTTACCATTGTACTTCTCATTTACATCCAGAAGAAGGGGAGCAATGAAAATTTGCTCAACTATATGTCCTAGATATAATGGAAGCTGTTGAACAACGTATGCAGCTTCCAGAAAATAAAAAAATGCTTACCCATCCTTTTTATAGAGCTTATAAAAAATGGTCAGAAATAGAACAAGAACAAATAATTCATGCAGAACTACATCAATTATCAACTCCAAAAGTCAATATGGTTCTTGAAAGAGATCGCCATACTGATAAACGCGGTTACAACTTACCAACATCAAATGAGGTTGCAATGGTCTTTCAAAATGATGAGGGATATTAGAATATATCCTAGAAATGAGGAGCAACCTTTTATCAACATAAGTATCTTAAGTACAAATTTAGACCAATGACATATCCATTTTTTTTTTCCAAATGGGGAAGCCGGATGGCAACCTAAATTAACACTTGAGAGTTACCCAAATTCAAAAGTTTGTGTCAGAAATCATATTTCCATGCTTGAATTTAAAGTTGCTCAAACTGCCATTTGAGATGGATTTAATCCCATTTTGTGTGGTGGAAAACTGACACAACAATGGATCATTGATTCACATTTGCAAGTTGAGGCAAATAATAAAAATTTCATAAAATATCAACAAGATAAACTACGTGTAGTACTGTATTGTGAACTGATGGATTATGTAGTTGAGGTAGCTACAAACAGAGAGTTTGAAGCTGGCAAAGTCATAATTTTACCTTTCTTCCAAGGATCTCCGCGCAATATGCGAGAGAGATACAATGATGCAATGGGTATTGTAATTAAATTTGGAAAACCAGATTTGGCCATAGATTGTACAGAATCTGCTAATTGGACAAACTGCTTCCAATAGACCAGATTTAGTGGCAAGAGTCTTCAAAATCAAATTAACTGAATTAATACGTGACATAACCAGAACTCAGTTATTTGGCAAATGTCTGGCTTATGTTTATACCATAGAATTTCAAAACGGAGGCCTTCCACATGCACATATGCTTATAATCGTTCAAGAGAAGTATAAATTGAATACTGGTGATAAAGGGGATTCAGTGATTATTGCTGAAATAACAGATCCAGAAATGCATGGCAGACTATATGAGATTGTAACTCATCAAATGAACTATGGACCAGTTGGAGATATTAATCCACAATCACCATGTATGGAAAATAAAAAATGCACTAAAGAATTTCTGAAAGATTATAGAGACAAACTTATGCTAATTGTGATGGCTATCCATTATATAGAAGAAAAGAGGGCCAAAATGCCATTAGTCGTGGAAAAGAAGTTAACAGATATGTGATATGTGGAGCCATACAATCCACAATTGCTCATGAAGTAGAATGCACACATTAATGTGGAAGCTTGCACTTCTATAAAATCCATTAAATATTTCTACAAATATATTTACAAAGGCTATGACGCAGCTACTGTAGTGGTCAAAAGTGCAGAAAATCCACACCAAACTGAGTTATTACATGATGAACTTGAATCTCGTGTAGATGCTCGCTATGTAAGTGCGCCAGAAGCAATGAGGCATCTTCTAAATGCAGAATTGCTCACATGCAGTATATTGACTGACCAAAGACACTTACCGTATATACTCGAGTATAAGCCCAGTTTTTCAGCCCTTTTTTTTAAGGCTAAAAAGGGCCCCCTCGGCTTATACTCGAGCCACTCTCCCCCCATGTCTCTCTAACCCCCCGTGTCTCTCTAACCCCCCGTGTCTCTTTTCCTCCCCCCTCCTCAGCCTCAACCCCCCTCCTCATTAGAAACCCCCCTCCTCAACCTAAACCCCCCTCCTCATTCTAACCCCCGCTAAATACCTCCCCCTCTCCCCTCACCTGCTTCTGCTCCGGCCTTCGCTCCTTCTTGACCCAGCGCGCATGTGACGTCACATGCACGCCTGGTCAAGGAGTGGAGGCCGGAGCAGAAGCAGGTAAGTGAGGGGAGAGGGGGTGGTATTTAGGGGGGGTTAAGTTGAGGAGGGGGGTTGAGGGGGGTTTAGGTTGAGGAGGGGGGTTGGGGTTGAGGTTGAGGAGGCAGGTTTAGGATGGGGGGTTGAGGAGAGAGGATGAGGAGAGGGGTTGAGGGTGAGGAGGGGGTTGATGATGAGGATGGGGGGTTAAGGAGGGAGGATGAGGATGGGGGGTTGAGGAGGGGGTTGAGAATGGGGGGTTGAGGATGAGGAGGAAGGTTGAGGATGAGGAGGGAGGTTGAGGATGAGGAGGGAGGTTGAGGATGAGGAGGGAGGTTGAGGAGGGGGTTGAGGATGAGGAGGGAGGTTGAGGAGGGGGTTGAGGATGGGGGGTTGAGGATGAGGAGGGAGGTTGAGGAGGGGGTTGAGGATGAGGAGGGAGGATGAGGAGGGAGGATTAGGAGTGCCGTTGAGGAGGGTGATAAGGGAGGGGGAAGAGACACAGGGAAGGGAGTGGTTGGAAGAGACACAAGTAAGGGAGAGGGGAGAAGAGACACAGGGAAGGCAGAGGGGAGAAGAGACTCAGGGAAGGGAGAGGGTAGAAGAGACACGGGAGAGAGAGGGGGACACAGAGGGCACAAGAGGGACACAGGGGGCAGCACATTTCCCACCCTCGGCTTATAGTTGAGTCACTCATTTTACCCAGTATTTTGTGGTAAAATAGGTGCCTCTGCTTATACTCGGGTCGGCTTATACTCGAGTATATACGGTAGTTTACTTTAATGTTGGAAATGAAAGAAATGCTTTGGCACAAAGTGAGCATCAACAAACTACACTAACTGCGTAGTTTCAATTAAATTGTACTGATTTGGAGGCAAGGGAATTGTTATACATTGAAATTCCATATCATTATGTTTTTGTTAATGGATTATGGCGAAAAAGATAAACATGTGGAAATAAAATTATAACTAGAATTTACACTGTAAGTCCAAGAGAACTTGAATGTTTCTGCCTATGTTTACTCCTTTTAAATGTTCCAGGTGCACAAAGTTTTGAACAGTTGAGAACTGTTAATGACACAGTTTATGATACATTTCATTTAGCTGTGCGACACAGAAACTTCCTGGCTGATGATACAGAATGGGAAAGATGTCTAGAAGAATCAGCACTTTGTCAAATGCCACGACAGTTGAGAGAACAATTTGCATTAATTTGCATCTTCTCAAATGCTTCAAATGCATTAGCTTTGGGGCACAAATTTAAAACAAATTTGTCTGAAGACTTTTTGCAACGATACAATGAGCCTATTGCAGAATTAAAAGCATTAATTGAAATTCAAGAGGTCTTTCTCTCTCATGGATTAAATTGTGCAAATTTTAACCTGCCATATCCAGGACTCATAGATTTAATAAACTTTAAAGACTGTGACACTCAGCTTCAAAACCAAATAACACAAGAAAAACTTGCAACTTTAAATTACAATTGCAAGCATTTAACGCCATAACAAGTGCATTAGTGAATGACTTGCTCAAAGAGCGTTATTTCTATCTAGATGGATCTGGTGGATCAGGAAAAACGTATCTATATAATTTATTGATTAGTTTCATTTGCGCACAAGGTCAAATAGCACTGCCATTTGCAACAAATGGAATTGCTGCACTTGTGTTAGAAGGTGGAAGAACTGTGCACAGTGGATTTAAACTGCCAGTTCCCAGTCTGGAAACATCAGTGTTGGATATGACATCTTTACAAGCCAAAAAAATTAAGAAAAGTAAATTAATTATAATTGATGAAGCTACAATGATGTCATGCCATGCACTATAATGTATTGACTGTTTGTTGCGTAAAGTCATGGATAATGATTTGCCTTTTGGTGGAATGGTGATGTTGATAGGTGGAGATTTTAGGCAAACATTGTTCATGGAAATCGCACAGACAGTGTAGAAACATGTATAAAGTCAAGTACACTATTCAAACTCTTTAGTCACCTCAAATTAGAACAAAATATGCAAAATGAATTAAATTAGTGGCTCATCAGAATTGGAGAAGGAAAAACAGAACAAATTCATAATTTACCCGATGATACCGTGGAAATTCCATTGCAAATGATTTGCAAACAGGACATTATATCGGCTATATTCCAAAATACAATAACTAACTACGATTATGCAGAGCTTGCAACCAAAGTAATATTAACATCCTAAAATAAAGATGCGTTGCTTCTGAATAATGAAATATTAAAATAAAATAAAAACTAGAAATTCACAAAAAATACCACAACAAATATAGAGAACAGTGGTTTTATTTTGAGGACGCAATTTTATGTCACTCGGACTCCGTTTTAGAGGACCACTATTTCGCTAAGGAAACTCTAAAAAATAGCGAAAAACATAGGGAACAGTGGTTATACCCCGCAGAGGAACTTTGATGTCTGGCGGTCTCTTTGTAGAGGACCACTATTTCACATAGGAAACTCTATGTGCCATTTTCAATAACTAAAAGAAAAAAAGTGAAAAAACAACAAAAAAAACAACAACAATAAACAGTGGTTATATCCCATAGACAAAATTAGAAGTCTGCTGGGTTCTTTTTAAGGGAACCACTTCGACATACAAAACAAAAAAATATTAGAATGTCTTGGAAGTGACTTTTGCCAGGATTGGTCCCACAAAACAGTTACCTTGCATTTTCTTAAATTTCCTGTTTCAATTTTAATACATTAAGTTCATGTTTGTAATTTTAAAATTGTGTTTTCCAAGGACTGAAAAGTTGTTTCATTGTATGTAATTAAGGCTTCATGTTAGTAGAAGGATGATAATTTTTTCTAAAATGTAAATGTGAATTACATAGAGAGTATTGATCCAGGGAGTTATCCGATCACCAGTTAATGGGGTCACAAAGGAATTACTTTTTTTACCCACTTTAAAACAATTGACCAAGTTTCACTGGGGATTTTTTGGTTTGCCTTCATCTGCATTCAATATTCAAGATCACTGTATTTTTTGACAATTTAAGTATAATGTTATTACATTACGTTAATATTTGCATTGTTAACATTGTATTTTACATGGAAAAGTTGTTTTATTGGATGTTATCCAGGGAGTTATCCGATCGCCAGTTACTGGGGTCAGGAAGGAATTAATTTTTGATAAAATTGGCTAAGTTTCAATGGGGTTTTTTACTGTTTGCATTACTCTAGATTCAATACCTATGTGCTTTACTAGTACTTCAACTACAAGTTGCATGTTAAGAAGCATTCTGTAATGGTTTAAAATACTCATTCATACAAAGTTGACCTATTGTTATGTTACTCATGCATAGCTCAGAATTAAAAATGTTAGTATTGTTAAAAATAATTGGTTGACCACTGTTTCCAATATAAGTTGCATGTTACATAGCTTTATGTAATGGTTCACAATACTTATTCATACAAATTTCATCCATCGTTATATTATTACTGCATACATGACAATTAAAAAGGTTAATATGGTTTAACAGTTGTTTAAATACAAGTTGAATGTTCAAAAAATAAAAAATTGTATTATAATTATTATACTTCTTTGTAGATAACAAACAGTTTAAGAGTGTCAGAGACTCACATTGTGTGGCAAACAGCATTCTCAGCTTTAAAATTGTATTGACCGTCATTTTTTGTCAACTATGTGTAGAAGGAATAAGTGTCCACTATGGAGCAAGTTTACTGATGTCTGTATTGGAGATTTTTGTCAAGATTTTTTTAATGATTTCAAAGGGCATTTTTTTTGTGTGCATATATTGCCAATTCGACCCATCCTTTTAATTTCCCACACTAAACAAAGCACAAACCTGCAGTACATATGAATAGAGTGCTGGGCCTAGAGAACTGTTTATGGCGGACTGGAGACTGGGAGAGTGCATGTAAATTAAACCGTGGTAGGCGCTCATTGCAAGGCCCGCAAGTTAGAGGGGGAAGGGCCTTGCATTGTATGGCAAACGGCATTGCCAGCCTTCAAATGTTATTGCCGGCAAGGCGCTAGTCACATATAATAGTTGTGGTAATTGCGAGTTTTGGTCACTATGTTAAAAATGACGGGCTTGTGAATGTGCAATGAGCGGCCCAAAAGTTACGGGTTTGCAGAGACCTGCAATGAGCGAGGGCAGTAACGTAGAGGCCCGCGAAGAGCGCCAAAGGCCAGAAAGTTACGGGTTTGACAAGGTCTGCAACAAGCGAGGCCTGTAATGTAGATGGGGGAAAGAGGCCACCAAAAAGCACCGAAGGCCCGAAAGCTACGGGTTTGTCGAGGCCTGCAATGAGCGAGGCCCGTAACGTAGAGTGGGAGGAGAGGCCCGTGATGAGCACCAAAGGCACTAATCGCACAGCTCAAAATTTAGAAGGGGGAAAGACTTGCAATGAGCGCCAAAGGCCCAAAAGTTAAGAGTTTGCAGAGGCCTGCAATGAGCAAAGCCCATAACGTAGAGGGGGGGGGGAAGGTCTGCGATGAGCACCGAAGGCCCAAAAGATACGAGTTTGCAGAGGCCTGCAATGAGCGAGGCCCGTAACGTAGAGGAGGAAGGGCAAACAGCATTGCAAGGCTCCACATTTTTTGTTGTCAGTTTTGATGGGCAAGTCGCTAGTCATATAAGTATTTTGCAGAATGAATCAGGCATTTTGCTCTCTGCAACTAATGGCAGGATTGAACAGGAAAAGAGAGACTGGGATGTATGAAGACAAAGAAACAGAGTAAAAAGGAACAAATGGATAAATAGAAAGACATGGACATGTAGACCAGCGAAGGGAAACAAACTAGCCAACTCTGGCTTGCAGGTTATACTCCCACCTCTGTATGTGGGACAGCTTGTAGTTGGCTTGAGTTTAAACTTTAGTCCCTTCATCCTTAACGGTAGAAATATGAATCCTTACTTTAAACTGATTTACTGGTGTCAAAATCTGTTTGTTGCGACTTTGGTCTGCTCACTGGCTGTGTTGTTTCATCCAATCAGGCTTGCACCTCTGCTTGCATCACAGTGTGCACATGCAACATCAACCCTTTATCATTCAGCCTTAGTCTTTTCTGGTGACCACTGCCTGGGCAAGTGCTGGGCTTGTATGATCAGGGAAACCGTTATAAGAAGGTGATGTCCTGCTATTTTCAGGACGGTCTCTTCCAGTGTCTAATTGCAGAGCTTTGCTGGCTATGACTATTATCTGCAAACAGTGCTGAGCAAGATGATGTCGGAGGCCACAAACTTCAGACTCACATGGTGGGTTGGGTGACCTTATAGCTGACCTGAGATGGATAAAGAGGTAGATTTACTGAAGGACTGACTATCATTGCTCCATTTTAAGAACCACTGAAATATGTATCCTTAATACTTCTCCAACAAGAGCAAAAAGTGAACAGCAAAAGGTCACATTAATAACTAAACTGCATAAGGCAATGTATAATAAAAAAAAGCCTTAAAATAATTGGATACAAAATCTAAATATTTATACTATAGAGTTTACATTTGCTTTTCTGAGCTTCTTTTAGCTGCTGTATCAACAATTCATATCCCTGTAAGCAAATTAGATTTTAGTGGACACCTTTACATTACAACAGATTGAAGCCTCCTCTGTATTTAAGATAATTTATTATTATAATTTTCTTGTAAAGGAATTTCGTGAGTGTGCTTTCCACATAGGGACTTACATAGCCATCACATTCTACTTGCAGCAGACTGGGAAGATTTTACCTAAAACATAGGACCCTGTCGTTACATGGCTCATGTAAGAAATGTAGTCTAATTCCGTGTGTTCCGGTAGAGACCTGCAAATCCTAATCCCTATGTTTAACCTAAACCTCCCCACAGCTGCAGCTAAACCCCTATTAAGAGATTTTACTGTACAAGTAGAAGCTCTCCCATTACTATACTCTTCCTTATATTAATTGAGACAAGGAAGGGGTTAAATTCTAATAAAAATTAATGATGGTGGTTTATTTATACAAGCTATAAGCCAGAGTATCTTCAAGTTCCCCACTTTGAGACTCAAGGGTGAGCCCTTTCCCCAACCTCTTGTATGTGGAGGGAGTTTCAGGGCCGAGAGTCTCCTATGGCTATACTTTAGGTAGGCTGTGAGCACACATTAGTTTGGATAAGAGAGTCTGGAGTTGTAACTATGCCAAAGGCAGTATGGAATAGGAAATAGTGTCCTTCTGTTTTGGTCTTCAGGAAGTAAAGATACCAGATTGTAGAGTCAAATAAGGAGTTTGATGACAGAAAGCAGAGTAAACCATTACCAACAAGCTGGTGTATTATTTTGGAGACATATGGAAGCAGAGAGATAAAGCTATGGTTAGAAAGTACAACATGATCAAGAGAAAGGTTCTTTAAGATATGCGTATTTAGTGATTTTTTTAAAAATAAGAGTGACATGTGCAAATCACAAGGAGGGATTTAACTGGTGGATTAAATTTGCAGTTAGGGTAGTAGAAAGATTAATAAATTGTGTGGGCACAGGATCAAGTGGTTAGGTTCTGTGTAAGATAAAGAAGCTTCCTGATATAAGTGGAGCATTTACAATGTGATGTAAGTAGATAGGTGATGAAGTGAAGGAAGACAAGTATATTTGTTTGAAGAAGGCTAGAGTAGCATTTTAGGATCAAAGAAAGAATATGTAAGGGGGGGAAGTCTGCATGAATGTATGATTTTTTCAGTGGTGCTGTTAGAACATGTAAGTTTAAATGCAATAGTTGTAACTGACCATGTTTGGGATTGTAAGGTAAATTAGGACCAAGTCCCAAGTGGTGAGGTCTAAGATCACAAGTGGGGAGGGGTTCCCCCATATACCCTCACTCTCTCAAATAAGACAATTAGAAGAGTCATTATGTTCTTACCAACCTTGTTTCAGTGTTAGTAAGGCCTCAAGCCAGTCTTGGAAATTAGTGAAACCAAAGATCTCCCTTATTTTTTTAACCCCCTTCATGGGCTATCTAGGAAAGTGGGACCGAATGAATGTATTATATCACCCCATCCTCTAGTTTTTCCACCCCTCATGGTGATATTGGTAATAGTGGCTATAGAGATTTGGAAAAATAAGTAAGGGTTAGCAAAAGTGCGATTTCTGTAGGTACCTGGAGGCCTAAATTATATGATGTGGATGTTGTGCTGATACTGCACTTCAGGGACAATTGAGAGTCAGTGCAGAGATTAGAGAAAATAAGGTCAATGGTTATGGTCAGTGCATATTTTATAAGTTCCATCTAACCATTAATGACGTTGGTTCTCTAATACTTATTGATATGGTTTATAAAACCCTGTATTACAGGACTATGTTATATTATTAAAAAAAAAACTATGCTTAGGCCAATGTGTTTATGGAGGTTTTCTATACATACAATTTGATTATGTTTGTAAGCATCCAACGACCATAATGAAAGAATGCAGTAACTCAACTTGACCAGTAGCGGGAAACATGTATGTAGTTTATCCTGCTGTTGACGGGGAGGACTGGTGGTACTGTCGAAAATATATCTATATAACCCAGAATAAAAGTGTGATAATGTAGCTGTTTGTGGGGACATATATTTGGTGTGAATTTTATTATGTTGTGTAAGACACTGAATTGTAACTAATCTATCTTCATGTAGCCTTTGCATTATTCAGTTTTGTTGATCTTCATTTGTATACATATTTGGAACCTTGGTTTACTCACCAGACTCTCTTAAGTGATTTAGCTAACTATGTCCTCCCACTACCACCTACAGTCAGACACAATGGTCTCTTCACAGATTGGAATGAGTATACTGAAGGGTAAAGAGTTTTCTTGATCTTGAACAACCTTATCTTTCCTATGTTATTGTGTTGCTCATATGTACTAGAGTTTGACATCTAATGACGCTACCAGACAGAAGTGGAGCATTTATAGTGTGGTGTAAGTGTTCACATATTAGTATATGTGGCCCACTGTTTTCCAATCAATGTTGAATGCAGCTGTGTCATATCATCTGTAGCTATAAAAATACTTAATAGTTTAGGATCAAAAATGTTTTTTACCTGAAGGAATTTAAGCATCATGTCTCCAAATCATATTTTCAAAGTAATCTTTACTATTTTTTTATATTTTGCCCATACAACCGCACCATCTAGTGGTAGTTATAAAGAACTGTAGTTGAAGCCTGAAGATAGAGATGAGTGTCCATATAATAAAGTCTTTAAAACAAGTGAAGTTCACACCATAAATATTAAAAATAGCTTACTCATTAGGAGATGTGGAAAAACGCATCTATATGGATGCCACCTCAACCATCCAAATCTGTTAAAAAGCACCAAAGACAACAAACAGCCTTACAAAGAAAGGCTCTAAGTTTAGATTAGAATTTTAGATTTAATGCAGATTAAAAAAAATCATAATGTCGTGAATTAAATGAAATTGACTAAAAGCGAGAGAGACATGGAGAGAAAGAAGGGAGAGAGAGTGAGGTGGAGAGAAGGAGAGATAGACAGGGGATAGAGAGAGGTGAAAGAGAGGGAGAGAGAGAAAGAGGGAGTGAGAGAGGAAAGAGAGAAGGAAGGGGGAGAGAGAGGGAGTAAATGAGAATAAGTAATATTTTGGCATGTGTATGAATAGCTATGCTGTCTGTGATTTGCTCGCACAGAAAAGGGAAAAATGGATACGTGCGCACTAACTCCCAGGGACTCGTCCACTTCACTGCCCAGGGGCTCCAAAAAAGTAGATCTGGGCCTGTACAGTGCCACATGGGAGACTATTGTAAGTAAGGGATGCATGAATTGCAGTAAATATCTGCTCCTGGCCTTAGAGCTGGTTAAAAGACAGGAAGCAAAGGGTTGTTGTAAATGGAACATACTCAGATTGGACTAATATGGTAAGTGGGGTTCCTCAGGGTTCAAATTAGGTCCTCTCCTTTGTAACATATTTATTAATGACTTAGAGGTGGGACTGGAAAGTAGTGTCTCCATTTTTGCTGATGACACTTGTAAAAGATCCTTGCAGTTTCTTCCGAACTCCAGCTGAAACAAAGTGATTATAGCTCCCAATCCCCCAAACATGAGTCAAAACTTCATGAAGGGGTAAACATGATCTCTTTTTCTGTGGGCTACCCGCCCGGTATTTTTGCAGGTCTTCCACCTGGTGGACAAAGGTAAAACAGTAGCCAATCACAGTGGCTATAGCATAAGCACTCCCCTTACACATAAATCACTCCCTCTTTTCTATCCTGGAGATAATTAAATTAAGGTAGCACAGAGAGCCTTAATTATCTCCAGGAAGAAAGAAACATGGCTTCTTTGTTTTAATAAAACAGAATAAAAATGTATAACTTTGTTTTGACACAATGTAAACTTGAAGTTCCACATATCCCCAGATAGCTGAGATCTGAGTGCATATTCTAGGTGAATATACTCAGATCCCACGAACGCAGTTCTCAGAATCGTCAACTGAAGTTTGTCTTATTGGTTATTTCCACGAAAGCCTATTGTAAATCCTCAAATAACCGAACAGATTGGTTTGTGAAGTCTGTAAAATAGGGGATTTCGTTACACAGCTCCCCCTTAGTCCCATGGAACGGCATACCTGCTTAGATCCTAACGGGTCGGCTAAGGGATGTCCGGTAATCCAGAAACCAACCAAAATTACGCCTTTTCCAGTTCAGTTTGCCGGGAGAGGCCATCGGCATTGGCATTCTGTTTCCCAGGGCGGTACTCCATTGTGAAATTATAAGGTTGCAGCTCCAAGCTCCATCTGAGTAATCTGGGGTTATCACCAGCCACTCTGTTGAGTTAAATTAAAGGGTTGTGGTCCGTCAGCACGGTGAAAGAGCGTCCATACAGGTGAGGCTGTAGCTTCTTAAATGCCCAGACTAATGCCAGACACTCTTTCTCCACAGTGGCATAGCTGACTTCGCGGGGTAATAGTTTTTTGCTCAGGTACGCCACTGGGTGATCCATGCCATCGTCTCCCACCTGGCTCAATACTGCTCCCAGTCCAAACATTGAGGCATCCGTGTGGACGAGAAACCTTTTAGTATGGTCCGGTGCCGCTAACACAGGAGATGCACTTAACGCAGCCTTGAGTTTCTGGAAAGCCTCCTCACACTCAGTGGACCAGATTACTTGTCGGGGCAGGGACTTTTTAGTGAGGTCTGTCAAGGGCTTGGCCAGGGTACTGTAATCCGCTACAAATTTCCTGTAATAACCTGCGGTACCCAGGAATGCCATGACCTGAGTTTTTGTCCGTGGTTGGGGCCACTGGGTGATGGCCTCAATTTTAGCGGGCTCTGTTTCCCTGACCCTACTCTGTGGCCTAAATACTGGAATTCCGCCATGCCCACGTGGCATTTCTCAGGCTTCAACGTGAGCCCTGCGTGCTGAATTCGGTTGAGCACTACTGAAATGTGTTCCAGGTGGGCTTCCCAAGTGTCACTGAAGATAGCTATATCGTCCAGGTAAGCACAAGCGAAGCCCTGAAATCCCTCTAGGAGCCGGTCCGCTATCCTTTAAAAAGTGGCTTGGGCATTCTTCATCCCAAATGGCATAACCTTAAACTGGTATAGGCCAAATGGGGTGACAAAGGCCGACTTTGGAATGGCCCCAGGCTCCAAGGGGATTTGCCAATATCCCTTGCACAGATCAATAGTGGTCAATGTAATTCCCCCCAGCCATACGGTCTAGCAGTTCATCTACTCTGGGCATGGGGTAGGCATCGGTAACGGTCCGATCATTTAGTTTATGGTAGTCCACGCAGAACCTGGTGGTACCGTCCTTTTTAGGAACCAGGACTACTGGGGAAGCCCAGGGGCTTTGGGACGGTTCTATGACCCCCAGCTCTAACATATCCTGGAGTTCCGTTAACATACTTTCCCGTACTGCCTCTGGAATTCGGTAAGGCTGCTGCCGCAGGGGTAACTGGCCTGGGGTCTCCACTCGGTGGACTGCCAGGGTCGTATACCCTGGGTCTGCAGAAAACATGCCCCCAAATTCCTTTAACAGTTGGGAAACCTGAGCTTGTTCCTCGGAACCTAATGCTGGCCCCAACTGTACTTGGTCTACTCCTGTGGGTTTCTGGGGAAGCATATCTGGTAGAGGGATACCCTCGCTATCCTCATATGCTGGAGCGCATACCGCGGAGACCTCCTCTGGCCTCTCGAGATATGGCTTAAGCATATTTACATGGAAGGACCTCCGGATCCTAATATCGGAACAGTCTGCCACAATGTATGTGGTATCACTGATCCGCTCTAGGACCGTGTAGGGGCCCTGCCAGGAGGCTTGCAACTTATCTGTTTTGATGGGTTTCAGAACTAGGACCTTTTGTCCCACTTCTAATATACGGTCCCTAGCTCCCTTGTCATACCAGTATTTTTGCCGCTATTGGGCGGCTCGCAGGTTCTCCCGAACTGTTTCGGTCAGAGTCTGTAGCCGGTCTCTCAGCTCTAGTACAAATGAGACTATAGGGGTACCTGCTTGTTCCATATCACCTTCCCAATGTTCCTGCACGAGGTCCAGGGGTCCCCGGACCCGTCTCCAGTATAATAGCTCGAATGGAGAGAATCCGGTGGACTCCTGGGGAACCTCCCTATAGGCAAAAAGTAAATGAGGGAGAAATCTTTCCCAATTCCTGCAGGTCTCTGTGAACGTGATGAGCATTTGCTTAAGGGTGCCGTTAAATCGTTCACAGAGGCCATTGGTTTGGGGGTGATAGGGGGAACTTAATATGGGTTTTACCCCATAGCTCTGCCAGAGTTGTTGGGTAATCACCGCAGTGAATTGGGTTCCCTGATCGGACACTATCTCCCTAGGGAATCCCACCCCAGTGAACACCTGAACTAGTGCTTCCGCTACCGTCTCTGCATGTATATTCGACAGAGCTATAGCCTCGGGGTAGCTGGTAGCGTAGTTTACCACAGTAAGAATGTATTTCTTACCGGATGGACTAGGTTTACTGAGTGGCCCGACTGAATCAACCGCCACTCGGAAAAATGATTCCTCAATAATGGGTAGGGGGCGTAGCTTTGCCTTGGGGTGATCTCCTCTCTTCCCTACCTTTTGGCATACTTCGCAGGTCCTACAGTAATCTTGCAAATCTCCCGTGACCCCTGGCCAGAAAAAGGACTGGGTGAGTCTGTCCCTCGTCTTTTTAATGCCTAAGTGGCCTGCTAGGGGAATATCGTGGCTAATCCGCAACAGTTCTACCCGATACTTACGGGGCACTATCAACTGTCTTTTTTCTACCTGGCCCGCTCCTGTCCCTGTCCCCCCAGTCACTCGGTACAGTAAACCCTTTTCCCAGCAAAACCTTGCCTGATCTCTGTCTCCCTGGGGTTGTTCTGCCTTCCTCCTATACCCTTTTAAGGTGGAATCCTCCCGTTGTGCTTGCCCGAAGTCTTGAGGGGTACCCCAGTAAGAAGTCTGGTCAGGGGGGATCGTCAGAGGGTTATCGCTTACCTGGTCATGAGTCGAGGGAGAGGCTTCCATAGCTCTGGATTGCTGCCGGGTGGTAACAGGTAGGGCTCCTTCGGTACTGCAGGCTGCCAATTGTGACGTCAGGCATCCTAGATCATTTCCCAGCAGTACTTCCGCGGGCAACTCTGGCATGATGCCCACTTCCACAGCCTTGGCCCCGGTACCCCAATTGATGTGGACTCGGGCCGTTGGTAACTTGTGAATTGCCCCTCCGGCTACCCTTACAGCAATGGTACGTCCTGTGTGCTGGGTCGGGGCGACTCGGTGTGGCTGGACCAACGTAATAGTAGCCCCGCTGTCTCTCAGCCTCTTGCCCATTGAGTTTTACTGACTGGAGGTGATGTGCCCTGTTATCCCCAGCCGCTTGTACAGGGTTTACCTCATGTAAGGTGGCCCAATTTTCATTATTGCCACTGGGTGTCTCTTGAGGCAAATACTTATAATTGTAATCCTCTTGCACACAGTGTGCGGCGGCTTTTGTCTGTGGTATCGGTGCCTGTCCCCAGCGGTCTGTAGTGCGTTGTGGGCAGTTAGGTTTGATGTGCCCCACTTGTTTGCACCCATGACACATCGGAGCAGTCCTTTGGTACCCTCTGTTTGTGGTATTGCCCCCTGGTGGTGGTACCCTCTGTGGCATAGTTGGTGGGCCAGAGGCAGGCCGCGGGCTCTGGACCCCTCGGTTTCCATCCATCCGCCTGCTCTCATGAAATTCGTCTGCCAGCTGTGCTGCCTCCTCTACCGTTTTTGGCTTTCTGTCTCTGACCCAATCTCTCACCTCCGCTGGGGTATAATCAAAAAAATTGTTCTAGCAACAACAACTGCACAGCATCCTCTAAAGTAGTTGCCTGATTCCCCTGCATCCAATTGCTGGCAGCGCGCTGCATACGAAATGCCCACTCCGTATAGGAATCTTTACCTTGTCTTCTGAGAGCCCTGAATTTCCTTCTATGGGCTTCAGGGGTTACAGCGTACCGGGCTAACAAAATCTCTTTTATCTTGTCATAGTTTTGTATATCCCCATCTGGCACAGCTCTCAATGCTTCGGCTGCTCTACCTGATAGTTTACTACTTACTACGGCAGCCCAGTTAGCTCTTTCCAAATCTTCTACCACACATTGTCTTTCAAAATCTTGCAAGTAATTGTCAATATCCATCTCACCAGTTAATTTTCCGCTGACGCCCCATTGTAGATCCAGATAGCGACAATATATCCACTGGAGGTGATCTGTCTCTGGCTTCTCGTGCTTCCCTGGCATTCTGGGTCTCGGTAGCTTGTGCCAAGATCTGTACCATGATCTCTGGTGCAGGGTTAGGTCCTACCAGGCTGAGTCTCCATCTCACGTCCCTCTGGAAGTCTGTTTCCTCTGTATTCGCCATTTGTGGTTCGCCGGTTTGACCGCTCTCCAGTAGTTCGGCTATTAGCGTGGCTTTCATTTTGTTGCTTGCCGCTATGCCTCGAGCTTCCAGCAGTTCCTTTAGTGTGGTTCGTTTCAAGCGTTCGTATCTATGCGCCATTCACCAGTTTCAGTTCGGTATATCCGTTCAGGAGGAAATCCCACCACTGCCACCAGTGTAAAAGATCCTTGCAGTTTCTTCCGAACTCCAGCTGAAACGAAGTGATTATAGCTCCCAATCCCCCAAACATGAGTCAAAACTTCATGAAGGGGTAAACATGATCTCTTTTTCTGTGGGCTACCCGCCCGGTATTTTTGCAGGTCTTCCACCTGGTGGACAAAGGTAAAACAGTAGCCAATCACAGTGGCTATAGCATAAGCACTCCCCTTACACATAAATCACTCCCTCTTTTCTATCCAGAGAGCCTTAATTATCTCCAGGAAAAAAAAAACATGGCTTCTTTGTTTTAATAAAACAGAATAAAAATGTATAACTTTGTTTTGACACAATGTAAACTTGAAGTTCCACATATCCCCAGATAGCTGAGATCTGAGTGCATATTCTAGGCGAATAGTGCTCAGATTCCACGAAAGCCCATTGTAAATCCTCAAATAACCGAACAGGTTGGTTCGTGAAGTCTGTAAAATAGGGGATTTTGTTACAACACTATGTTGTGCAAGGTAATTAAATCAGATAATGATGTACTTTCCCTCCAAAGGGATTTGCATAAATTAGAGAAATGCATTTAAGATGGAAAAATAGCCATGCAATTTATAATCTTAATGGAGTAAATCTTGGGGTATCAGATATTTAAAGGCGATACGACCATACAAATCCCTAGTACGCCCTTATTTGGAATATGGAGTACAATTTTGGGCACCACTTGATAAAAAGGACATTTTAGAAATGGAAAAAGTACAGAGAAGGGCAACAAAACTAATAGGGGAATGGAGGGGCTAAGTTATGAAGAAAGACTAACCAAATTAAACTTATTTTCACTAGAAAAAAGGTGTCTAAGAGGTGATATGATTACCTTATATAGATATATTCAGGGTCAATACAAGGCTTTGTCAAGTGAAGTTTGTGTGCCAAGAGGTTTTTCAACTGATGAGGGGACATCCTTTAAGATTAGAAGTAAAAAGATTTCACCTTAAAGAAAGAAAACAGTTCTTCACAGTAATGGTGGTTAATCTGTGGAATTCTCTACCAAAGTAGGTGGTGACTGTGGATTTCAAAGGCAACTTTAAAAAAGGATTGGGTATATTTTTAAATAAAAAGGGCATTCATGGTTATCCTGGATAACTAGAGAAGGAGTATTGATCCAGGGAGGAGTCTGATTGCCAGTATCTGGGATCAGGAAGGAATCATTTTTTTCCCCCTTTGAGACAATTGGCCTTCCTCTGGATCAAGTGACAATTAATAATTAAACTGAATACTGTAGATCAGAGGAGATCTTAAAAGGTTGAACTTGATGGACTAAAAGTATTTTTTCAAACTCAATTACTAGGTAACTATGTACTATATATAATTGAAAAGCTGGAGAGTGGTATGAAGTTTCATCAAAGTCTGGGGATTATCCCATCCAGTCCACCCCACCAAGAGAAACATATTCTTTGCTCTCCTATGCCACAACAAGACTGGACAAAATGCCAACCGCTTAATTTTTCTCCAAGTCATACTGGGTCACAGAGAGCTTAAAGTTCACCCAAGCCCAGAGGATAAGAAAGGCTGGCAGAGTTGTCTTCAGGAAATTCTGGATGGGAATCAGCATCTTCAGATACCTCTTTTACTCAGTCTATGATGGATCAAGATATGCAATGTATAACAGAGACGTTTAGTACATACAGAATACATGAACATTGGGAAAAAGAAACTCTGATGGAAAAAAATATTAGCGAGAGCAGAATTACAAATTACATTTTTAAATGTTAGAATTGTCTTTGGACCCAAGGCTTCGCTGGGAGAAAGTATAACAATTACCTTATCAAGTAAGCCGTATCAATATGTGATGTTATCATGTTAAAATTTGAATGTTATCTCACACAGTGTTAATGGGTTTATGTAGATTAGAACCGGATAGATTTTTATTTCTTATAGTTCACTGAAGTCAATGGTTCTGATTGCTGCAAGACACTCACTTTACCAGACAACATCCTACAAGTTTTTGCACTCTATTTTGCTTGAATTCTATTTGTCCACTAATATTTCAAAACCAAATGGAGCAGCAATACTATCACATAAGTTACTGGGAGCTAAGGTTCAATCTATTTACAGAGATAAGGAAAGGAGATTTAGAATTGGCATATTAGTTATTAGGGGTCAATTTTTTCATTGGCTTTTATTTACGCTTCCAACACTAACAGCCCTATTAAATTAGAAGCCTGTAGCGGCATCGGGAAGCTTGCAACAGCTGCGGATTTAACAGTTGACTGAGTTACATAGCTATTAATTTTGAACAGGCTGGGAGTTATGGGCTTGAGAGGAATGTTTAAAACGTTGGATGCGCAGTTGTGAACATGATCAATTAGTCAAACCCGTAGCTACGGGTTTAGATGGAGCCAATGGAAATAGAGATCGTCATCATTGCGTCACAGAAAAATGGAGGTTGGGTTTCAATGTTTTACGGGGTTCAATTACGAGTTACGATGGGACCCAGATTCCAGATCGAATGCAATATTGATAAAGCCGTAAATATGATATTCTATTACATGCGAGTTCCATTATACAGTATGTATTAACACATTGATTACCGAGATCGATATAGCACAGAAATTAAACATGAAATAACGTATTTTATATTGCTGATTAGCGAGCTTGAGAATGTTGTGCTATTTATTCTAAGACCTAACATTAGTTTCCCTGTTATTATATGTACAGTAGTGTGTGTGTATATTTGCATTTACATTGCTATGGATAGGACTTTACCCCCCCTGCAGGTCATCTCTAGTACCCGTTGGCTTCTTGGCTTCAGTTGCGTATTACGGTCTGAACGCCAGTGAATTTGTTGCAATTTAATAGCTAAATTGGAACATAGCAGTTACAGGCTTGCGTAAGCTTTTTTCGGACATAACGTGCAGATCGGGGCCAATTTAATAGCCGCAAGTCTTACGGGCTACATTATGGGCTACGGTTTTACATGTTAGGGGAATTTAAAAGGACTATAAGTATACATTTTATGCAAAGCTTCTTATATACTTTGGAGTCAATATCATAATAGGAGGAGATCTCAACTTGGTTTGAAATCAAGCTCTGGACAGGTCCAAACCGAGAAATCAGAATAATCCTAAAGCTTTACATAAAACATTTGTTTAGACTACATTGACTACATTTGATAGAGGTTTATAGGGAGATGCATCCATTCGCAAGAACCTATACCTTTTTTTTCACAACCACCTATAACATATTCACAAATTGACTATATTATGCCGAGTAAGGGACACATTTGAGATACATAAATTACATATTTTCTACTGCAGGAGCTTTTTCAGTAATGTTAAACGTGCATTCAATTCCTTCACTAGTAAAATGAGGTATTTCACTCTAAATTCGCTAACCCATGTCTTGTCAGTAAAATGCTAGATGTAGAATTACGGGACACACACAAAGTTACACCATTTAAAGCAAATGATTGATTGCCCAGTTGAGACACAGCAATAGGAACCAATAGAAAACAGCAAATGTAAAGTTAATTACCAGCCAATGGTCATAAAAGTTTGAGTCTGTCGCCCAACAATGACTATGTAATATAGATTTTCAAGTGAACACATAGGTCTATGTGTTGGAGAGATTTGTGTGTGTGTGTAGGGATTTGTGTGCGTGAGAGAGAGCATGTAGGAGCTTCAGATTGGTACTTAATTTATGGACCTATCGTGTTATATGTACGCACTCATGGTGCACTGCTCTGCGCCGACGATGTCCCGATGTAGCTGTCTCCAAGTGCCCGGTAAGTGGTTTTCGGGTTAGGTTTAGAGGGTTATGGGGTTAGGGTCGGTAAGTGGTGTAGGGGGTTAGGGTTAGGAAGTTAGGGTTTTAAGGTTAGGCTAAGAGGGTTAGGAGGTTATGGTTAGGGTGGGCAAGTGATTTAGGGGGTTAAGGGCTTAGGGTTAGGACCGGTAAGTGGTGTAGGGGGTTAGGGTTAGGGCCGGCAAGGGGTGTAGGGGGTTAGGGCCGGCAAGGGGTGTAGGGGGTTAAGCTTAGGGTTAGGGCGGGTAACTGGTGTAGGGGGTTAGGGCCGCCAAGGGGTGTAGGGGCTTAGGGTATACATTGGGACACGGGATGCAAGCGCGCCTGGCACAGGAGGCTTCACGTGCCGTGTGTGCACATAACAGGATAGATCCTAATTTGCTTATATGTTGTTGTTGTTCAGTCGTGTACCACTATCCGGGACCCTATGGACCGCTCTTGTGTCTGGGTGTGCTAATCCATAAGGTTTTCATGGCAAAGATAGAGTAAGGGAGCAGTGAGGAGAGAGGGAGGGGCAGTAGTCATGAGAGAGGGAGTGAGAGAAAAGGAGTCATATGAGTGGCAGTAGTGAGAGCTCAGGGAGGAAGAGGCAGGTTAGTGAGCCTAAGGGAGGAGGTAGCAGCCAGGAGAGAGGAAGGGAGGCCTATGAGTGGGAGCAGTGGAGTTCAGGAAGGGGGTTGTAGGTGAGCCTGGGCGGGGTGGGGATGCGCCGCATGAAGTAGGCACACATAGTGCAAGGTTAAAGGGTTGAAGTGCCTAATCACAGGGGGCAGGTAAGGAGGTAGTGGTGGGGAGGTACAACAGAAGCAGACAGAACCTCAGCATGGAGGGTACATGGATAGTAATACAGAATCACAGTGCACTCACCCAAGTGAACGTTGAAAAAGAACAGCGCACTGCATTATCCACCCTGGTGCCCAGTCCAGATCAGCTGGTGCCTGGTCCATTCTCATCGCCCTCCATGCTTCCTACACGCACTGCTACACTGCCACCTCTGGAGTCTATACTTCTCCCTGCAACAACTATTTATATAGTATCAAATGTTGGAATAGGGCAACCGTTGGGAAACAGTGATCACAACACAGTCTCATTTGAGATTGAATAATAAAAAAAAAAAAACTTTAAGGGGCCAACAAAAACTCTTATTTTTAAAAGGGCAGATTTTAACGGTCTAAGGGCAGCAATACAAAGTATAGACTGGGACAGAGAACTGATAGGTAAAAACACTGAACATAAATGGATAACATTTAAATCCTTACTAAATATACATACACATCGGCATATACCATGTGGGAAAAAAAGTAAAAGGAGTAAATCCCATCCAATGTGGCTTAACATTGATTTAAAGATCAAGATACGGGTTAAAAATAGGCATTTAAATTATACAAACAAGACGGGACAGAGATTGTTTTACGGGAGTACAAGGAAATCAACAAGGCTTGCAAAAGCGCTATTAGACTGGCTAAAATACAAAATTAAAAATTAAAGTTAAGACTAACCCTAAAATATTTTTTAAGTATATTAATGGGAAGAAGGTGAGGAAGGAAGCTATAGGAACATTACAATGTGACACAAGGCATCTGAAAAAAATTTCTTCAGTATACACAAGGGAGCCACCAGTGGTTGGGACACTGCCTCATAATGGGGCTACACTACATTTGCCAAATAATTGGTTAACACAGGAAGTAATCCAAAAGAGGTTGGAAAAAATAAATGTTAATAAAGCCCCGGGTCCTTATGGAATAAATCCACGGGTACTGAGGGAACTGGGTTCTGTAATAGCCAAACCATTATATTACATTTTTCAAGATTCACTCAACTCAGGGTCTCTACCAGATGACTGAAGAAAAGCAGATGTGATACCTATATTTAAAAAGGGAGCAAGAGCTAATCCAGGGAATTGTAGACCAGTGAGCCTCACTTCTTTAGTGGGGAAGCTTTTAGAAGGGTTAATAAGGGATAATGTACAATAATATGTCTATTTGAACAGAATTATAAGTAGGAGTCAACATGCATTTATGAGGGATAGGTCATGTCAAACAAATCTAATTAGTTTCTATGAGGAAGTTAGTAGGAACCTGGGTCAAGGCAACTCAGTTGATGTAGTCTTTTTGAATTTTTCAAAGGCTTTTGATACAGTGCCACATGGGAGACTATTTTGCAAACTAAGAGATACAGGAATTGCAGTAAATATCTGCTCATGGATTGAGAGCTGGCTAAAAGACAGGAAGCAAAGGGTTGTTGTAAATGGAACATACTCCGATTGCACTAATGTGGTAAGTGGGGTTCCTCAGGGTTCAGTATTAGGTCCTCTCCTTTGTAACATATTTATTAATGACTTAGAGGTGGGACTGGAGTGTGGTGTCTCCATTTTCGCAGATGACACATAGTTATGCAAGGTAATTAAATCAGATAATGATGTGCCAAAGGTGCTCATTGCACAGGTGGACTTAGCTGGTGCTCATCCAGAGACACGCAGGACTTAGCTGCAATGAGGCCTCATCACAAGGCCCTTGGACTTTGCGGCAGATGCAAAATTATGACCCATATGATGGACTCCAGGGCTCGCAAAAATACGACTTTAACAGCCAAACCACTGAACTGAAAAAACACAAATATGTCTCAAAACAGTCACACTCACACACAGCACAGGGTAAGAGACAGGGAGCCTGTGAGTGAGGTTGCAAGTTAAACTTAAAAATTCTGAAACAGGATAAAAACGAGGCTCAGTACCACCAGGCACGTACACAAATACACAACGGCGAAGACAGTAACACTTACACGGACAACAACAGGCACGTGGGACTTTGAAAATAAAACCAACGGCACTCAGTGCACGCCACACAAGGATTCAGGAGAGACACAGAGGAGAAAGATAAAGGAAAGGGACTGGGGGAGATGGTGGAAAGAGACACATGGCATTCCACAGCACAAAAGTTGAAGGTTGCCGAGGCCTGTAATGAGCAGTGAAGCCTTCTGCGCTCATCGCGAGGACCATAAGGTAGATGGGAGATGAGGCTCGCAATGAGAGCCAAAGGCATCGCATCATTGCCAGGCTTCAAATTTTATTGCTGCCATTTTTGAGTAGCAAGTTGCTAGTATCATATAGAAATGGTGATAGTACGCTTTGCCCACTGAATGTGGTCACAGATAAGCAAAGCTAAGTGAGATCCCAGATCATTACTAATGGTCATAGCAAGTGAATTCTCAGAACAGATATAGCATGGTTTGCACTGCTTGTAGATGAAGATCAGGTATGTTGGTTTATTGCTATAGTTACAGTATAAAGCAATGTACTGTACATAGATATATTGTTAGATTGTTCTTCTCCTCTGCCTTTTTTTCAGGTTATGTCCATCTTTTTTTCCTTTTACTTTTGAGAATGTTTGAAAACACTGTATGTGTGTAATTGGATTGCATTACATAATCCAGGAGTTCATATATATGTGTAATTTAGCAGATGAAGACATGATGTATGATGACATTTCTGTTTATCAGATTCTAGTTACGGTGGTGTAGTGACCACTTATTGACTCTAGTAGATGCTATGCATCATTATTATTATACAGTATTACCTTGAAGCTTTAGGTTTTTACCCTTTACCAACACAGCCTATTGCCCCTGTTATCTTTAGATTTGCATACACCACAGTCCTGATATTAATGCACAGTTGGAATCGGATACATTTATTACTGTGCTCTGTGTATATAATAAACAATTTTACCATAATTAGTGTGTATTTCTAATGATTTAGTACATCAACATATATAACATTTATCTAACAATTACATAACACCCTATAACAGCCTGCTCCTTACATGCACCCTATGACAATCCAGTCAATGGTCTGTGCCATGTTGTGGTATACCTGTGGCATTCATCTCCATTATGTATTAGCGGCTCCCTTTTAGCCGTAATGAGTGTCACTTACTATCTGTGTTTAAGACCAGAGGCTGCCCATGATGAGTTTCTCACATTCCAGTGTGTTACACCCAAAGGTATTATGTAGTTGACATACCTTTCCATTGATGTGACATACATGATCACTCTGAGTACTGTGATGTAGTCTTGATCCATGGTGTTAATGAGTATTGTTTGGGGTGTGTATATCTCTTTAATAGTGAATGCATTGGAGTAGATGTTGTAGGTTATGTGGGTTTCCTGATTTGTATTAATCTGTTGTGTACTGAGGTCTATGTTACACTTGATGTTGACATGTGTTATGTGAAATTATATTATTGCCAATAGCTGAAGTTCCTAATATATATACTGATGCAAACATAATGATTTCAAATACATTTTTGGATATTATATTTGGATATTATGAGATTGTTAAGCATTGAATGCTAATGCATGTATATGCTTTTATGTTGTTTACACTACTGGATTGATTGATCCCAGTATTTTAGTAAGGCGCTTGGGATGGATGGAAGTTACAGACTTTAATTAAGTGGATCCAATGGTTCAGCTGCTAAATTATTCTCCTTATCTGGTAAAGCTTTCACCCACCCGTGGACCCAATGTAGTAGCGAATCCGATGGTAAAAAATATATACACTGCCTTGCAAAAGTATTCACCCCCCTTGACTTTTTTTACCTATTTTGTTACAATACAGCCTTAAGTTCAATGTTTTGTTAATCTGAATTTTACGTGATGGATCAGAACACAATAGTCTAAGTTGGTGAAGTGAAATGAGAAAAATATATACATAAAACTATTTTTTAGAAAACAAAAAAATGTCATGTGGGTATGTATTCACCCCCTTTCTTATGAAGCATATAAAAATCTCTGGTGCAACCAATTACCTTCAGAAGTCACATAATTAGTAAAATGATGTCCACCTGTGTGCAATCTAAGTGTCACATGATCTGTCATTACATATACACACCTTTTTTGAAAGGCCCCAGAGGCTGCAACACCTAAGCAAGAGGCACCACTAACTAAACACTGCCATGAAGACCAAGGAACTCTCCAAACAAGTAAGGGACAATGTTGTTGAGGCAGCACAGAGAGCTAAGGTAACTCTGGAGGATCTGCAGAGTTCCAAAGCAGAGACTGGAGTATCTATACATAGGACGACAATAAGCCGTACGCTCCACAGAGTTGGGATTTATAGCAGATGTTCCTATCATCATAGGAGATTGGAATGCTAAAGTAGGAAACCAAATTAAACCTGGAATAACTGGCAAATTTGGCCTTGGAGTACAAAATGTAGCAGGTCAGAGATTAGTAAAATTTTGTCAAGATAACACTGTCAAGATAACACTCTCTTCCAACAGCCTCCGAGACAACTCTAAAAATGGACATCACCAGATGGAAAACATAGAAATCAGATTGACTATATACTTTGCAACCAAAGATGGAGGAGCTCTTTACAGTCAGCAAAAACAAGACCTGGAGCTGACTGCGGCTCAGACCATGAACTTCTTATTGCAAAGTTGAAAATTAAACTGAAGAAAGGAGGGAAAACCATCAGACCAAGTAGATACAAAATAAATAATATCCCTTGTGAATATGCAGTGGAAGTAAAGAATAGATTGAAGGAACTAGACATGGAAGACAGAATGCCCGAAGAACTTTGGACCAAGGTTTGCAACATTATCCAGGAAACCGCAACAAAGAATACCCCTAAAAGAAAGAAAAGTAAGAAGTCAAACTGGCTGTCTGACTAGGCTTTGAAAGTAGCCCAGGAAAGAAGGAAAGCAAAAGGTAGTGGAGATAAGAAAATATTTGTCCAACTGAATGCAGAATTCAAGAGAATAACAAGAAGAGACAAGAAGAAATTCTACAATTAGTGATGTAAGGAGATTGAAGTAGATAACCGAATGGGTAAATCAAGAGATCTCCTCAAGAAAATTAGGAACCTAAAAGTCACCTTTAATGCTAAAGTGGGCGTGATAAAAGACAAAAATGGTAGGGACTTAACAGAAGAAGATCAGATAAAGAAGAGGTGGCAGAAATACACTGAATATCTATACAGGATGGATCTTAACAGCAGTGAGCTGGAGCCAGACATCTTGGAGAGCGAAGTGAGATGGGCCCTAGGATGTCTTGCTGATAATAAGGCTGCAGGAGGTGATGGAATCCCAAGTGAACTATTCAAAATTCTACAGGATGATGCTGTGAAAGTGGTACTTGCCTTATGTCAACACATTTGTAAAAGTTCCCATGGACTGCAAAAAGATCCAATACATCAATACTTCAGGAAATCAATACAAGCTGTTCACTAGAAGGTATGATCAGACTGAAATGAATGACTAAACAAGAACAACAAATCTATGATCTGGCTCTTATTATGCTAGGTTCCTTATGCTTAATATATACAGTGGATATAAAAAGTCTACACACCCCTGTTAAAATGTTAGGTTTTTGTGCTGTAAAAAAATTAGACAAAGATAAATTATTTCAGAACAAACTGAACAAACTAAAATCTTATAGGTAGAGGGAAGAAAAAATCTAAAAATAAAATAATATGGTTGCATAAGTATGCATACCCTGAAACTAATACTTTGTTGAAGCACCTTTTGATTTTATTACAGCACTCAGTCTTTTTGGGTATGAGTCTATCAGCATGGCACATTCTGACTTGGCAAGATTTGCCCACTCTGCTTTGCAAAAACACTCCAAATCTGTCAGATTGTGAGGGCATCTCCTGTGCGCAGCCCTCTTCAGATCACCCCACAGATTTTCAATTTGATTCAGGTCTGGGCTCTGGCTGGGCCATTCCAAAACTTTAATCTTCTTCTGGTGAAGCCATTCCTTTGTTCATTTTGATGTATGCTTTGTGTCTTTGTCATGCTGAAAGATGAAGTTCCTCTTCATGTTCAGCTTTCTATCAGAAGCCTGAAGGTTTTGTGCCAATATTGACTGGTATTTGGAACTGTTCATAATTCCCTCTATCTTAACTAAGGCCCCAGTTCCAGCTGAAGAAAACCAGCCCCAAAGCATGATGCTGCCACCACCATGCTTCACTGTGGGTATGGTGTTCTTTTGGTGATGTGCAGTGTTGTTTTTGCGCCAAACATATCTTTTGGAATTATTGCCAAAAAGTTCGACCTTGGTTTCATCAGACCATAACACCTTTTCCCACATGCTTTTGGGAGACTTCAGATGTGTTTTTGCAAAATGTAGCCTGGCTTTGATGTTGTTCTTCATAAGAAAAGGCTTTCATCTTGCCACTCTACCCCATAGCCCAGACATATGAAGAATACGGGAGATTGTTGTCACACAGTACTTGCCAGATATTCCTGCAACTCCTTTAATGTTGCTGTAGGCCTCTTGGTAGCCTACCAGACCAGTTTTCTTCTCGTCTTTTCATTAATTTTGGAGGGAGCTCCAGTTCTTGGTAATGTCACTGTTGTGCCATATTTTCTCCACTTGATGATGACTGTCTTCACTGTGTTCCATGTTATATCTAATGTCTTGGAAATTCTTTTGTACCCTTCTCCTGACTGACACAGGAGATGCCCTCGCAATCTGACAGATTTGGAGTGTTTTTGCAAAGCAGAGTGGGCAAATCTTGCCAAGTCAGAATGTGCCATGCTGTTAGACTCATACCCAAAAAGACTGAGTGCTGTAATAAAATCAAAAGGTGTTTCAACAAAGTATTAGTTTAAGGGTGGGCAGACTTATGCAACCATATTCTTTTATTTTTAGATTTTTTCTTCCCTCTACCTAAAAGATTTCAGTTTGTTTTTCAATTGAGTTGTACAGTTTATAGGTCACATTAAAGGTGGAAAAAGTTCTGAAATGATTTATCTTTGTCTCATTTTTTTACAGCACAGAAACCTGATATTTTAACAGCGGTGTGTAGACTTTTTATATCCACTGTATATATAACATCTAAATGGAGGCAGAAACACTTATCTTTTCCTTCACTCATTCATAGGATTAATCACACTTTAAAATGCTGGTCAGCTTTTCCATTATTAAATGGTAATGTTGACAAATTTAAGGAAATATGGGCACCCTGGATTCAATCTAGGTATGCTCGGCATTTTAACTCTTATTTAGACTCTGATGGTGATATGCTTGATGTGTAATAGTGCAAAGATCGGGTGGGCTTCGTGGGCTTCGCACAGGATCCGGGGGGTGTATGACAGGCATGGCGCAGGAAATACAGGTTACAATGCTTTTTAACAAAATAAAACATGAGAAAATAAGGTTGTGATCTAGTATCTTGAATGGGGTTGGTTTCACATCCCCTTTTACTGTACTCTTTGTTGTATTATATGATGATCTGTAATTAGATACATTTTTAAACAGTAGATGCTTTTTGCCTCATTAATGAAGACTTAAGAAAAGAAGGTGAATATTAATGAGAGAGAGAAAGGGAGAGGGAAAATATTGTAAAATGTTTGTTTCTGAATTTATGTAAGTTACCATTTTTTTCTATATTTACTTTCTGATTTTTGTCAACTGATTTGGGTATTTTCAAAGAAGATATCTATTTTATGATTAGAGAAAAAGGAGAAAAAATAATTAGGCCTACTAATTCCCTTTTATTTTCAGTGAAAAATGTGTATTTACAATGGTATAGTATATTTAGATAATCTATATTTATAAATACATATTACACTTTATGATATAATTTTTCTTTGAAATCACTTCATAAGGTAAAACAAGTCACTTATAATGGTATAGATGCAGTAGGACTTTATAAAAGTTAAGGAATACACAGACAATAGCTTCAAAGATGACTCAGTAAGAACACTCCAAGCTTTGACAGTAGCTTAAAAGATGACTCGGTAAGAACACTCCAAGCTTTCCTAATTTGTGAGATAATGTATGAAGCTGTAGCCAAAATCATTTCCCATACAAATGCTCAGTAAGAGACTCTGTTTGACCCATGAAATTTTTATAACAGGGTGGTGAGCAAGCTTGAAAAAAAAAAGGAAGCTTGCGGATCCCAAAGATCTTTTCACATGGTCGAATAAAGAGGAGTCCTTGGCCATATAGTGGTCCTGCACAGCAGTCGCATACGTTACAGCTGTAAACAAGAAACAGAAAATAAAATCAGGTAGAGAGTAACATTCAAGATATAAACTACCAATGTTTACACATTAGTAAAGGTAAACAGCAACGGAGTAAAATCCAAGCAAATCCTATCAGCACACTATTTCTAGAAGGAGAAGGGTAAACCTATATATTCTATATAAGTCATACAAACAAATCATATAGATAAATCATAAAGTCCTAATACACAAAAGATATATGATAAAAAAACAAACAGCACTACTATTCATGTACTGACACTACACATAGCATCTTGATACCACACCTTCATACAGACAATATGAGCACTGCTGTCCCTGTGCTAACACTACACACTGCACCACCCTGATACTGAACATCATACAGACAGTGTGAGCTATGCTATTCTACTACTGACACTACATAAAGCATATGTATATTACACATTCATATAGAAAGTATGAGTCCTATACTGACACTACACACAGCACCTGATACTACACCTGCATACAGTGTGAGCTCTGCTACTCTTGCACTACCAACACAAACATCATCTGGATTCTGCACTTTCATAAAGGCAGAGTGTGAGCTCTGCTATTCCTGTACTGATACTACACACAACATATCTATGCTACACCTTCATACAGACAGTATAAGCACTATTATTCCTTTATTGACACACAGGTACCCTGACACTGCACCTTCATACAGACTGTGTGAGCTCTGCCATTTCTGACACTACATACAGCATCTGGATACTACACCTTTATACACACAGTGTGAGCCTACTATTTCAGTACTGAAAATAAATACAGCATCTATGTTCTACACCTTCAGACAGTGTGAGCACTATAATTCCTGTACTCAAACTACGGACAGTATCTGGATACAGCATCTTCATACAGACAGTATGAGCACTTCTATTCCTCTACTGGCACTACACAAAACATCTGGATATGGCACCTTCATACAGACAGTGTGAGCGCTGCTATTACTGTACTAACACTACACACAGCATCTGTATACTACACAATCATACAGTGTGAGCTCTGCTATTGCTGTACTAACACTACACACAGCATATGTATACTACACATTCATACAGATAATGTGAGCCCTGATATTCCTATACTGCCATTACACTCATACATTCTGATACTACACCTTCATACAGACAGTGAGATCTCTATTATTTTTGACACTACACACTAATATCTACTAATCCTGTACTCACACTACACACAGGCTTCTAGATACTGCACCTTCTTAAAGAAAGTGTGAGCTCTATTATTCTTCTACTGACACTACAAACATGCATTCTGATACTACACATTCATACAGTGTGAGCACTGATATTCCTCTACAGGCACTACACACAACATCTGGATACTACACCTTCATACAGACAGTGTGAGCTCTGTTATTCCTGAAACTGCACACATCATCTGTGTACTGCACCTTCATACAGAAAGTGTGAGCACTACTATTCCTGTACTGAGACTACACACAGCATCTGGATACTGCACCTTCATACAAAGAGTATGCACACTACTGTTACTGTACTAATACTACAAAATGAACTCTGAAACTGCATCTGCATACAGATAATGTTAGTTCTGCTATTTCTGTACTGACACTACACTCTGTACCTTTATACTAGGGTGCCTAGACAGGTCCCAGAATAAGGGCTTTATTAGGTAACAGCTGATCTACACTAAGTGTATTTGAAGAATAAACTGACATTTAAATACTGTTGTTAATAAACAAAATCATAATAAATAACATTATTTAAGGAATCCTGCAATGTTCCTTCCCCAGGAAATGTAAATCCAGACAATACATTCAACACATTCACTGTTACAGCACTGATGGAGTTAGTTCCTCAACAAGCACCTAGGGCCCATGTTTTTGGCTTTATGCCCATGACTTTATACATCTAAGGGATGTGTTTAACATTTGTGTCATTATGCTCATAAGAATCAATTTTTGTGATAGTGTTTACAATTGTCCCCATGCAAATAGGAAACATGACTGCTGTTGCAGAAACTCTCCTTATTCAATTTGCAGGTCTTTTTTCAACAAAATCAACTGTATATGAGAGAATTATTTTAGCTAATTCCACATGCAATTTTCCTATCCTTGATAGCCAGCCATATTTACTACTAAATAACTTGATTTAAAAAAAGAGAATATACAGTGCTGTTATATGCATGGAGCTGTCTATGGGCCCCATTCAATTGGCCGAATTTGAAATCCGGAGGCCGTAAGTAAGCTCGCAGGCAAATGTGCTATTCAATTGGCGTCTTTTTGCGGGCTCGAATCGGGTTACGAATTACGAGCTTGAAAAGATGGCGTCCGTTAAACTCGTAACTTACAGCCTCCAGAAGCCTTTGATCTGTCACATTCGCAGGGCTAAAATCGCAAAACGTTATTCAATTGCTCCAATTCCCCAAACTCGCAAACGTATCCACACTCGTAAATCGCAAATGTAGAAGAAAACCCTACATGTGCTCGAGATGGCCGGCAAAGGGGTTAAACACAAATTCGTAGCACTGTAAATGCTAATAAGAAAGTAATCCTGCACTGTAAATTATGGGGAGAGCGATGAAAGAATTAATTGCACAACAGTCTCAAGCCCGCAAAACTGCAGGGAATTTAATTTATATTTATGTGTCATTTCAGGGTTAAATCGATCTCGGGTATCAATGAGTTAATACATATCAGACCACCCATATGGACTACAACAGTATTGGCATTCATTTTCATAATTCTTTATTTTCCAAGTTGTGCGAGTCTGATCGCATATTGAACCCCCGAACCTGTTTGATTGACACGTACCCTCCATGTTTTAATGCCGTAATTATGACAATCTCATTTTCTATTGGCCGATTTGAAATGGGCGGTTATCAGCTTGCTGAATAGATATGGTTCCCGCCCACAACTGCTCTGAAACAGTGCATGGTTTATGAAGCTGGTTTCAAGATTGCAACTCGCGACCTGGAGCAATTGAATAGTTTCGCAAATAGAGACCAA
Organism: Discoglossus pictus; assembly: GCA_027410445.1. Classification (NCBI taxonomy): domain Eukaryota; kingdom Metazoa; phylum Chordata; class Amphibia; order Anura; family Alytidae; genus Discoglossus; species Discoglossus pictus. The sequence continues at coordinate 366,040,195 of CM050164.1, read as the reverse complement.
CAGGAGCCCGCAACACACTCACAGACATTTGGCTGTCTGCCATCGATCCAAATTGAATATCGCCCTATGTTTCTTTAAAGATCTTATTGACCTTAACAGGCATTGGCTTAAGCATGTATTTTGACGTGTCAGTTGTTTCTTTCAAGTTCAAATAACATAATAATACATTGCAATAAAATTAGTTGGGTAATTTTTAGATTACAAATAAAGAGGATAAATTTAGTAAACCAAATATATTTTCATTATAATGAAATTGAGAAACACACTGGAAATGTATTGGCAAAAAGACTGCATTAAAGTGTAGTTAGGTTGCAGCAAAAGAATTTTGCCACTTAAGTCTGGAAATATGCAAGATACTGTGAAGTCAAGATAGCACACAGCCTTAGCATTCCTTCCTCCCCCTGCAAAGGTGTTTCTAATTATACTATTCATGACATCATCTATGACATTAGATGATATAATTCATAACATCACATATGATATAAATAAAGACATCACATGTAATATGAAAAATCTAAATCGAGTCCAATATAGCTGTAAAACTGTGTTTCATGTGGTATATAGATCTAGTGCTTTTTCTGTAGTTTTGGTTCCCAACCCTCTTCTCAAAGAGGGTTGAAAACCAAATTGATTTATTTTGTTCCATGGCTCACACAATACAACTCCTTGCCGAAGTGAGAATACTATTAGATTTACTATTAAAGTTTATTTTCAGTCATGTACATTATCACTAGTTTCAAATATCAATGTTTTCATTATTTTGTGTCCCATAAATTAAAAATAATTTGCAATAGTAGTGTTACAATAAGTAACCTCATAGGGTTCTATTGTGATATCATAGTTGATATCATGTTTCATATTATAGATGATGTAATCAGTTATATCATGCATGATGTCATGAATACCGTCAACAAATTAAATAGATGATGTAATGAATGATTTCATCAGAAAAACCTTTGCAGGGCGAGGGATGTTAAGGTTGCATGCAACCTTAGCTTCCCAATTTCTGTGTTTTTACAGACAAACAGCCTCATTAAATTGGGGCTACGTTTGAAAAAGTAGCCCATAGTGAAAAAAGTAGGTCGGAAGACAATTAAATTAGCCTTGTAAACCTCTACGTTGCCGACCTGCATGTTAGAAAGCAGGACGGCCGAAAAATGCCTAGGTGTTGTGGAACATCGCAGCACGCAACCCTTTGATCTGTGAAGCCCGTACCCGCCACATTCCCATTTTGCTATTAAATTGCTACGAAGTCCCCTTGAAGAAGCCTGTAACACATAAAAGGAGCCCAAAGCCCAACGAGTGCTGGGGAGGACTCGCAAAGGCTTTAAAAGCCCTTACGTTAGCTGCGTGAGCAGCAGAAGAGACCCCAGCTCCATCCCCCAAACTTCCCTCCAGCCCCTAAAGCTCCCCCCTGCTTCCCAGACTAATCCCCATGCTGCAGGAGTCCCAATTGGGACCACCGCAGGTTCCCAATATTAACCCTAACTGTCAATCATATTTCAGCCAATCAGAAGACGCAGATGCTTGGAGCCAATCAGAATGGGATAAACCTTGTGGGGTTCTGAAGGCAATAGTGCCTTCTGATTGGATTATAATTGATTGACAGTTACATCAGCCAATTAGGATGGGATATAGGGGTGTATCTTATTTTTATTGGCTTACACCTTTGCGCCTTCTGATTGGCTGAAATATGAATGACAGCATTTTCAGCCAATCAGAAGGCACCATTTCTAAATTTCAGCTGAGCATGAGCGAGCACCCTCATTTCCGGCGGGGAGCTCCTCAAGGAAGGAGCTCCGTTAGATTTTTTTATTTTTTAGACCTTGAGGAGGACGGGGGCATTGATGGATGGGAACAGGTAAGTGTAAGTCTATTTAGAATGTATTATATTACATGTTGTATTTATTTATGTATTAATTGTAATATTTCTTTTTTTTGTAGGTGTGCTGGACCTGGGTACATGGAGGGCCCTTGTCTGGGACGAAGCACAGAAGACGATTGTCGCTGTAGAGTCATTTGGGCAAGGTAAGTGGTCTAATTTACCTTATTCCTAGATTAAGTGAGGGGGGTTGTTTTAGGTGTAATTATAGGTTTTTTTAGTATATGTAATTATAGTTTTTTTTTTGTATGTAATGTATTTAGTTTTCTTCTGTAATTATAGTTTTATTATTTTCCTGTAATGTAAGATTTTTTTATTTTATGTAAGTTAGGTTTTTTATTTTATGTAAGTCTAGTTTTTTTTTGTAAATTATGTTTTTTTATTTTATGTAAAGTAGGTTTGTTTTTGTTTTTTTTGTTTTTTTATTGACAATTTCTTATTGTTAACATTATAAAAAATCTCAATACAAAATTCATATATCAATGACATATTAAACATAAGTACAATACATCCCGTTATACTATTCCCCTGTGTGGTCCTTGCCAGCTTAAGAGCTTTTAATATATTCATCACTAATGTATATACTAGTTCTTAAGGCACTTTATTATGTTGTCAATCGGTAGCCAAATCCTAACATTTTCCTGTAAAAATCTAGGATTAGATAACGGGGAGAACAACCCATTCATACCACATACATACTATTCTTAATCCTGGGGATTCTAATTTTGGGAGACGGGTGACCAGGTTAGACGGAAAGTGGACTTGGGGAAAGAAGAAGATTTAAACAGGGAGATAACACAAAAAAGAAAAAAGCGTAAGGCTTCTCTGCTCCAGGCCTTTCCAGGTCTCTCACCAGCACATAGGAGGTTAAAAGCTAGCGGACAGATCATAATTGTCCCAAAGTTTCCACCTCTTAGTTTGTTGGGTTGCCATGCCCATCTCTGTGGAATTCACTTCCAGTAAATGATTTTTATTTAATTTTAGTAAAACCTCCTCACATGATGGTTTTTGTTTACATTTTGTAACTATAAGTGATTAAGCTGTTACAGTGATTAAGCTGTTGCCTGAAGCAGTAAAGCCCTAATGTCCAGGGTCAAAACCGGCAGAAAGATGTAAAACAATATAATTTCCGGTAGAGGTTTCACCTCAAATTTACCAAAATTTCAGTGGACAAAACCATAAGATATGAGCATAGGTTCTAACTTGGCCACAGTCCCTCCAGCAATATTTCAGATGTTCCTGCTTGGTTATCTGTGCCATTTGTAATGGGGTAAAATGGCATCTATTACATATTTTGAATTACAGTTGCCTATGAGCAGAAATCTTTATGAATCTGTCTGTGAAAGCAAATGAACGGAGTAAAATCCAAGCAAATCCTATCAGCACACTATTTCTAGAAGGAGAAGGGTAAACCTATATATTCTATATAAGTCATACAAACAAATCATATAGATAAATCATAAAGTCCTAATACACAAAAGATATATGATAAAAAAACAAACAGCACTACTATTCATGTACTGACACTACACATAGCATCTTGATACCACACCTTCATACAGACAATATGAGCACTGCTGTCCCTGTGCTAACACTACACACTGCACCACCCTGATACTGAACATCATACAGACAGTGTGAGCTATGCTATTCTACTACTGACACTACATAAAGCATATGTATATTACACATTCATATAGAAAGTATGAGTCCTATACTGACACTACACACAGCACCTGATACTACACCTGCATACAGTGTGAGCTCTGCTACTCTTGCACTACCAACACAAACATCATCTGGATTCTGCACTTTCATAAAGGCAGAGTGTGAGCTCTGCTATTCCTGTACTGATACTACACACAACATATCTATGCTACACCTTCATACAGACAGTATAAGCACTATTATTCCTTTATTGACACACAGGTACCCTGACACTGCACCTTCATACAGACTGTGTGAGCTCTGCCATTTCTGACACTACATACAGCATCTGGATACTACACCTTTATACACACAGTGTGAGCCTACTATTTCAGTACTGAAAATAAATACAGCATCTATGTTCTACACCTTCAGACAGTGTGAGCACTATAATTCCTGTACTCAAACTACGGACAGTATCTGGATATGGCACCTTCATACAGACAGTGTGAGCGCTGCTATTACTGTACTAACACTACACACAGCATCTGTATACTACACAATCATACAGTGTGAGCTCTGCTATTGCTGTACTAACACTACACACAGCATATGTATACTACACATTCATACAGATAATGTGAGCCCTGATATTCCTATACTGCCATTACACTCATACATTCTGATACTACACCTTCATACAGACAGTGAGATCTCTATTATTTTTGACACTACACACTAATATCTACTAATCCTGTACTCACACTACACACAGGCTTCTAGATACTGCACCTTCTTAAAGAAAGTGTGAGCTCTATTATTCTTCTACTGACACTACAAACATGCATTCTGATACTACACATTCATACAGTGTGAGCACTGATATTCCTCTACAGGCACTACACACAACATCTGGATACTACACCTTCATACAGACAGTGTGAGCTCTGTTATTCCTGAAACTGCACACATCATCTGTGTACTGCACCTTCATACAGAAAGTGTGAGCACTACTATTCCTGTACTGAGACTACACACAGCATCTGGATACTGCACCTTCATACAAAGAGTATGCACACTACTGTTACTGTACTAATACTACAAAATGAACTCTGAAACTGCATCTGCATACAGATAATGTTAGTTCTGCTATTTCTGTACTGACACTACACTCTGTACCTTTATACTAGGGTGCCTAGACAGGTCCCAGAATAAGGGCTTTATTAGGTAACAGCTGATCTACACTAAGTGTATTTGAAGAATAAACTGACATTTAAATACTGTTGTTAATAAACAAAATCATAATAAATAACATTATTTAAGGAATCCTGCAATGTTCCTTCCCCAGGAAATGTAAATCCAGACAATACATTCAACACATTCACTGTTACAGCACTGATGGAGTTAGTTCCTCAACAAGCACCTAGGGCCCATGTTTTTGGCTTTATGCCCATGACTTTATACATCTAAGGGATGTGTTTAACATTTGTGTCATTATGCTCATAAGAATCAATTTTTGTGATAGTGTTTACAATTGTCCCCATGCAAATAGGAAACATGACTGCTGTTGCAGAAACTCTCCTTATTCAATTTGCAGGTCTTTTTTCAACAAAATCAACTGTATATGAGAGAATTATTTTAGCTAATTCCACATGCAATTTTCCTATCCTTGATAGCCAGCCATATTTACTACTAAATAACTTGATTTAAAAAAAGAGAATATACAGTGCTGTTATATGCATGGAGCTGTCTATGGGCCCCATTCAATTGGCCGAATTTGAAATCCGGAGGCCGTAAGTAAGCTCGCAGGCAAATGTGCTATTCAATTGGCGTCTTTTTGCGGGCTCGGATCGGGTTACGAATTACGAGCTTGAAAAGATGGCGTCCGTTAAACTCGTAACTTACAGCCTCCAGAAGCCTTTGATCTGTCACATTCGCAGGGCTAAAATCGCAAAACGTTATTCAATTGCTCCAATTCCCCAAACTCGCAAACGTATCCACACTCGTAAATCGCAAATGTAGAAGAAAACCCTACATGTGCTCGAGATGGCCGGCAAAGGGGTTAAACACAAATTCGTAGCACTGTAAATGCTAATAAGAAAGTAATCCTGCACTGTAAATTATGGGGAGAGCGATGAAAGAATTAATTGCACAACAGTCTCAAGCCCGCAAAACTGCAGGGAATTTAATTTATATTTATGTGTCATTTCAGGGTTAAATCGATCTCGGGTATCAATGAGTTAATACATATCAGACCACCCATATGGACTACAACAGTATTGGCATTCATTTTCATAATTCTTTATTTTCCAAGTTGTGCGAGTCTGATCGCATATTGAACCCCCGAACCTGTTTGATTGACACGTACCCTCCATGTTTTAATGCCGTAATTATGACAATCTCATTTTCTATTGGCCGATTTGAAATGGGCGGTTATCAGCTTGCTGAATAGATATGGTTCCCGCCCACAACTGCTCTGAAACAGTGCATGGTTTATGAAGCTGGTTTCAAGATTGCAACTCGCGACCTGGAGCAATTGAATAGTTTCGCAAATAGAGACCAACAGGAGCCCGCAACACACTCACAGACATTTGGCTGTCTGCCATCGATCCAAATTGAATATCGCCCTATGTTTCTTTAAAGATCTTATTGACCTTAACAGGCATTGGCTTAAGCATGTATTTTGACGTGTCAGTTGTTTCTTTCAAGTTCAAATAACATAATAATACATTGCAATAAAATTAGTTGGGTAATTTTTAGATTACAAATAAAGAGGATAAATTTAGTAAACCAAATATATTTTCATTATAATGAAATTGAGAAACACACTGGAAATGTATTGGCAAAAAGACTGCATTAAAGTGTAGTTAGGTTGCAGCAAAGGAATCTTGCCACTTAAGTCTGGAAATATGCAAGATACTGTGAAGTCAAGATAGCACACAGCCTTAGCATTCCTTCCTCCCCCTGCAAAGGTGTTTCTAATTATACTATTCATGACATCATCTATGACATTAGATGATATAATTCATAACATCACATATGATATAAATAATGACATCACATGTAATATGAAAAATCTAAATCGAGTCCAATATAGCTGTAAAACTGTGTTTCATGTGGTATATAGATCTAGTGCTTTTTCTGTAGTTTTGGTTCCCAACCCTCTTCTCAAAGAGGGTTGAAAACCAAATTGATTTATTTTGTTCCATGGCTCACACAATACAACTCCTTGCCGAAGTGAGAATACTATTAGATTTACTATTAAAGTTTATTTTCAGTCATGTACATTATCACTAGTTTCAAATATCAATGTTTTCATTATTTTGTGTCCCATAAATTAAAAATAATTTGCAATAGTAGTGTTACAATAAGTAACCTCATAGGGTTCTATTGTGATATCATAGTTGATATCATGTTTCATATTATAGATGATGTAATCAGTTATATCATGCATGATGTCATGAATACCGTCAACAAATTAAATAGATGATGTAATGAATGATTTCATCAGAAAAACCTTTGCAGGGCGAGGGATGTTAAGGTTGCATGCAACCTTAGCTTCCCAATTTCTGTGTTTTTACAGACAAACAGCCTCATTAAATTGGGGCTACGTTTGAAAAAGTAGCCCATAGTGAAAAAAGTAGGTCGGAAGACAATTAAATTAGCCTTGTAAACCTCTACGTTGCCGACCTGCATGTTAGAAAGCAGGACGGCCGAAAAATGCCTAGGTGTTGTGGAACATCGCAGCACGCAACCCTTTGATCTGTGAAGCCCGTACCCGCCACATTCCCATTTTGCTATTAAATTGCTACGAAGTCCCCTTGAAGAAGCCTGTAACACATAAAAGGAGCCCAAAGCCCAACGAGTGCTGGGGAGGACTCGCAAAGGCTTTAAAAGCCCTTACGTTAGCTGCGTGAGCAGCAGAAGAGACCCCAGCTCCATCCCCCAAACTTCCCTCCAGCCCCTAAAGCTCCCCCCTGCTTCCCAGACTAATCCCCATGCTGCAGGAGTCCCAATTGGGACCACCGCAGGTTCCCAATATTAACCCTAACTGTCAATCATATTTCAGCCAATCAGAAGACGCAGATGCTTGGAGCCAATCAGAATGGGATAAACCTTGTGGGGTTCTGAAGGCAATAGTGCCTTCTGATTGGATTATAATTGATTGACAGTTACATCAGCCAATTAGGATGGGATATAGGGGTGTATCTTATTTTTATTGGCTTACACCTTTGCGCCTTCTGATTGGCTGAAATATGAATGACAGCATTTTCAGCCAATCAGAAGGCACCATTTCTAAATTTCAGCTGAGCATGAGCGAGCACCCTCATTTCCGGCGGGGAGCTCCTCAAGGAAGGAGCTCCGTTAGATTTTTTTATTTTTTAGACCTTGAGGAGGACGGGGGCATTGATGGATGGGAACAGGTAAGTGTAAGTCTATTTAGAATGTATTATATTACATGTTGTATTTATTTATGTATTAATTGTAATATTTCTTTTTTTTGTAGGTGTGCTGGACCTGGGTACATGGAGGGCCCTTGTCTGGGACGAAGCACAGAAGACGATTGTCGCTGTAGAGTCATTTGGGCAAGGTAAGTGGTCTAATTTACCTTATTCCTAGATTAAGTGAGGGGGGTTGTTTTAGGTGTAATTATAGGTTTTTTTAGTATATGTAATTATAGTTTTTTTTTTGTATGTAATGTATTTAGTTTTCTTCTGTAATTATAGTTTTATTATTTTCCTGTAATGTAAGATTTTTTTATTTTATGTAAGTTAGGTTTTTTATTTTATGTAAGTCTAGTTTTTTTTTGTAAATTATGTTTTTTTATTTTATGTAAAGTAGGTTTGTTTTTGTTTTTTTTGTTTTTTTATTGACAATTTCTTATTGTTAACATTATAAAAAATCTCAATACAAAATTCATATATCAATGACATATTAAACATAAGTACAATACATCCCGTTATACTATTCCCCTGTGTGGTCCTTGCCAGCTTAAGAGCTTTTAATATATTCATCACTAATGTATATACTAGTTCTTAAGGCACTTTATTATGTTGTCAATCGGTAGCCAAATCCTAACATTTTCCTGTAAAAATCTAGGATTAGATAACGGGGAGAACAACCCATTCATACCACATACATACTATTCTTAATCCTGGGGATTCTAATTTTGGGAGACGGGTGACCAGGTTAGACGGAAAGTGGACTTGGGGAAAGAAGAAGATTTAAACAGGGAGATAACACAAAAAAGAAAAAAGCGTAAGGCTTCTCTGCTCCAGGCCTTTCCAGGTCTCTCACCAGCACATAGGAGGTTAAAAGCTAGCGGACAGATCATAATTGTCCCAAAGTTTCCACCTCTTAGTTTGTTGGGTTGCCATGCCCATCTCTGTGGAATTCACTTCCAGTAAATGATTTTTATTTAATTTTAGTAAAACCTCCTCACATGATGGTTTTTGTTTACATTTTGTAACTATAAGTGATTAAGCTGTTACAGTGATTAAGCTGTTGCCTGAAGCAGTAAAGCCCTAATGTCCAGGGTCAAAACCGGCAGAAAGATGTAAAACAATATAATTTCCGGTAGAGGTTTCACCTCAAATTTACCAAAATTTCAGTGGACAAAACCATAAGATATGAGCATAGGTTCTAACTTGGCCACAGTCCCTCCAGCAATATTTCAGATGTTCCTGCTTGGTTATCTGTGCCATTTGTAATGGGGTAAAATGGCATCTATTACATATTTTGAATTACAGTTGCCTATGAGCAGAAATCTTTATGAATCTGTCTGTGAAAGCAAATGAACTATACCAGATGTCTGCGGGCCAACTCATATTTAATTCCTTTTCCCATCTTTCCATACATTCCATTTTAGTTCCTGTTTGAATAGATATTAAGATGGTATAGCATTTAGCGATCAGATGGTTTCTCTCAGTTAGTAAAATAATTTTCTCATACGCTGTCAAATTCCTAGATTCAATTAACTAGAAACCACTGTCCTTTAATTTACTCTTCAGGGAGATAAAGTCCAACCAAATGTTATCCAAAGATGGAACAATCTGTTTTAATTCATCTAACGTAATGAATCTATAATGGACAAATAATTCATTAAGACATTTCATACCTCCCCTAGTTAACCTCAACAATAGAGGGGATTTCAGATATTTAGCTAAACCAAATAACGGTGTAATTGGACTTGGAAATGGATTTAGATGGTATTTAGAATTTAATTTTTTCCATGACCGCACATTTTTCTAACCATTTTAGTACAATCAGTTGTTTTGTGAAAGTTTGTATCCTGATGTTTATTTTGGTATATTGTGAAATTAATATAAATTGATCCCATTAGTTTGTTTTCAATTTGAAGCATCCGATTTTCTTCAAGCCATTTAAACATATTTGCTATTAAAATAGCTTCCTGATATTTTTTTATTGTAGGATAAGCCATCCCTCCTTCCTTAAACTTCCTTTAGATCCAACGTTTTTTAATTCTAATTCTTTTGGAATTGTGGCTGTATTTATTTTTTATGTAAAAAATATATAGGAATTTAGAAGGGAATGCATCTTTATATGTAGCTAATTTTGGGGAGTAATGTCACTTTTGTGGCCATTAATCTTCCAGACCATGATATATGTAATCCCTTCCAGGTATTAATTGTATCCACAATATCCTTATATACTGATTTGCAATTAGTTCTGATTGTGTGTCTTAAATCGTTTTCCAGAATAATACCCAGATGTTTCACCGACGCTTGCCATTTGAAGGAGTATTTATGTTTCAATTGTTGTGAAACTTCACGATTGATGTTAATAATCATAGCTTCTGATTTGGACAAGTTAAGTTTAAAGTTAGAAACTTTGCTATATTGTTTTCAGGTTAAACAGATTGCTTAATATAGTAGCCGGTTTATCTAAGAAAGATCATAATATCATCTGAGAATACAGAGAGTCTATGTTTGTTCTGGCCTATTTTTATGCCATGAAAATTAGTTGATTTATTTATCAAACCTATAAGTGGCTCTATCAAAAGTACAAAAATTATAGGAGACAAGGGGCACCCTGACTTGTGCCATTTGAGATCTTGAATTTATGTGAGCTGTAACCAATTGCCGTGACAGAAGCCACTGGAGAGACAGAGTGCACGAATGGCCCTAGAGGCAAAGGACCCTAAACCATATCTAGCCAAAGTCAGGTCCATAAACTCCCAAGTAGGTTTGTTTTTGTTTTTTTTGTTTTTTTATTGACAATTTCTTATTGTTAACATTATAAAAAATCTCAATACAAAATTCATATATCAATGACATATTAAACATAAGTACAATACATCCCGTTATACTATTCCCCTGTGTGGTCCTTGCCAGCTTAAGAGCTTTTAATATATTCATCACTAATGTATATACTAGTTCTTAAGGCACTTTATTATGTTGTCAATCGGTAGCCAAATCCTAACATTTTCCTGTAAAAATCTAGGATTAGATAACGGGGAGAACAACCCATTCATACCACATACATACTATTCTTAATCCTGGGGATTCTAATTTTGGGAGACGGGTGACCAGGTTAGACGGAAAGTGGACTTGGGGAAAGAAGAAGATTTAAACAGGGAGATAACACAAAAAAGAAAAAAGCGTAAGGCTTCTCTGCTCCAGGCCTTGTCTCTCACCAGCACATAGGAGGTTAAAAGCTAGCGGACAGATCATAATTGTCCCAAAGTTTCCACCTCTTAGTTTGTTGGGTTGCCATGCCCATCTCTGTGGAATTCACTTCCAGTAAATGATTTTTATTTAATTTTAGTAAAACCTCCTCACATGATGGTTTTTGTTTACATTTTGTAACTATAAGTGATTAAGCTGTTACAGTGATTAAGCTGTTGCCTGAAGCAGTAAAGCCCTAATGTCCAGGGTCAAAACCGGCAGAAAGATGTAAAACAATATAATTTCCGGTAGAGGTTTCACCTCAAATTTACCAAAATTTCAGTGGACAAAACCATAAGATATGAGCATAGGTTCTAACTTGGCCACAGTCCCTCCAGCAATATTTCAGATGTTCCTGCTTGGTTATCTGTGCCATTTGTAATGGGGTAAAATTTGGACAAGTTAAGTTTAAAGTTAGAAACTTTGCTATATTGTTTTCAGGTTAAACAGATTGCTTAATATAGTAGCCGGTTTATCTAAGAAAGATCATAATATCATCTGAGAATACAGAGAGTCTATGTTTGTTCTGGCCTATTTTTATGCCATGAAAATTAGTTGATTTATTTATCAAACCTATAAGTGGCGCTATCAAAAGTACAAAAATTATAGGAGACAAGGGGCACCCTGACTTGTGCCATTTGAGATCTTGAATTTATGTGAGCTGTAACCAATTGCCGTGACAGAAGCCACTGGAGAGACAGAGTGCACGAATGGCCCTAGAGGCAAAGGACCCTAAACCATATCTAGCCAAAGTCAGGTCCATAAACTCCCAACCTACCCTATCAAACGCTTTTTCTGCGTCTAGGGATAGGAACAGTGAAGGGATATTTTTAACTTTTACATATGATATTAAGTCAATTAATCTTCTGATGTTATCAGTTCCCTGTCTGTTGGGAAAGAATCCCTTTCGATCTTGAGAAATGAATCCTCTGATAATAGCCTTAAGCCTAATGGGCAAATTTTTGCTGTATATCCTGATGTCAGTATTTAGGAGCGATATTGGTCAGAATTTTTACAGACTGGATATGGTAGCATTGCTTTTGGGATAGTTATTATTGAAGCCTCAAGCATTTCCGGCGGGGCAAAACCTTCCGATTTAATCTCATTTAGAGCATCTTTAAGCGGTCCTAAGAGTTCCATATAGCAAATTTTAAAATACTGGTTTCTGAAATCATCTGGTCCAGGAGCACAAAAATTCTTGAGGTTGGCAATCACCTCTATTATCTCTGTTTCACCTATTTCTTCATTTAGAGATACTAGCCCCTTATTCAAAACTTTCGGTAAGTTAACCTCATCCAAGAACATATTTATCTCTGATACCGAAGGCTTTACAAAATCTGTAATTTTTAAAATTTTAAAGCTCTTCATAAAATGATACTGATTTAGAAATTTTGCCTTTATTAGGAATTTTTGTATCCTAGGTATTTGTATGACACATTTAGACCAAATTTGACCGATAGACTGGTGAAAATAGAAATACCTTTTGGCAAAGCCCTTAGAGTATTATTTTAAAACATAATCTTTAATAAGAACTGTATTAAAAGTAAACAATAAAAATAAAATAAAGTGATACCATAAAATTATATTTCCGTCGCCTAATAACAATAAAAATAATGTACTCTGATGACTTTTATCGTGCCCTTAATTATTTTATTTGTTCCCTGTTTTTTCATATACCGTATATACTCGAGTATAAGCCGACCCGAGTATAAGCCGAGGCACCTATTTTACCACAAAATACTGGGAAAAATGAGTGACTTGAGTATAAGCCGAGGGTGGGAAATGTGCTGCCCCCTGTGTCCCTCTTGTGTCCTCTGTGTCCCCCTCTTGTGCGCCCTTTTCTTGTGTCCCCCTCTCTCTCCCCTGTGTCTCTTCTCCCCTCTCCCTCCCCTGTGTCTCTTCCCCCCTCTACCTTCCCTGTGTCTCTTCCCCCTCTCCCTTCCCTGTGTCTCTCCAGCCCTCCCTTATCACCCTCCTCAACCCCCCTTCTCAACCTCCCTCCTCAACCCCCTCCTCATCCTCAACCCCCTCCTCAACCCCCCTCCTCATCCTCAACCCCCCTCCTCATCCTCAACCCCCTCCTCAGCCCCCCTCATCAACCCCCCTCCTCAACCTCAACCCCAACCCCCTCCTCAACCCCCCCATCCTTATCCTCAACCCCAATACTCAACCCCCCTCCTCATTCTAAACCCCCTCCTCATCATAAACCACCCTCCTTAGCCCCCTCCTCAACTCCCCTTCTCAACCTCAACCCCCCTCCTCAACCTCAACACCCCATCCTCACCCCCCCATCCTCAACCCCCCTCCTCATCCTAAACCCCCCTCCTCAACCTCTCTCCTCAGCCCCCCTCCAAAACCTCTCTCCTCAGCCCCCTCCTCAACCTCAACCCCCCATCCTCATCCTCAACCCCACCATCCTCTTCCTCAACCCCCCCATCCTCATCCTCAACCGCCCCCATCCTCATCCTCAACCCCCCATCCTCATCCTAAACCCCCAATCCTCATCCTAAAACCCCCTCCTCACTTTTCAGCCTTAAAAAAGGGCTGAAAAACTCGGCTTATACTCAAGTATATACGGTACTTCAGTGTTCTCTCATAACATATATCTCTCCAGAGAATTTGATTTTTACTTGAAGTTCTTTAATGGGATATGCACTTCCAAGTTTGATAGGTAGTTGAGCAGTTTGTGCTTTTTAACACTTAATATTTATACTGTGTTTGGGTACTTTAAACACAGTAATTATTTCTATATTACAAATCACAAGTGCTTTGGTGAATAGATTCAGTAACTAATTGTAACTCTATTAACTGTTACTTAGTTTCCCATGTTAAGTGATTTTTTAATTACTGTTGCTTATGACTATTTCAGCTCAGCAAGTCTTTTTCCCAATTAATATTTCATGGGATTAACATAGGTCTTAAGATGTTTAACTTTAAATATTATTACTTTCTTTATCTTGTTGCCTCAGTCCATGCATTATTTGAGCAAGCCTATGTTTCATTGAAATAACTTTTTGCAAGTTTAAATTTGGTGTTATCACTTATAAGGAGGAAAGGTCACATGGATCAAAAGTTTACATGCAATATTTGTTAGTTACAGCACATTATCAAAGTGCTGTCATAAGTGATGTGTCTTTAATTTCCAGCTTATACCGAAACACTCACAAGTTTATTGTCTGTGGAGGCACACATATAATAGTATGATTTACTTGCAGACTTTGCTCTAGAGTGCATATAATATTTCAATCTCTGTGCTTGTTTACTTCCCAGACAGAGTTAAATTTGATATTAAGAGGGAATACTTATTGTTCCCTTTGCTGACTTGCTAGGGTTAAGGGTATGTTTTCAATTAATTACCAATATGGCATTTCCTTATAAAGCACATCACTTAATCTTCAGCTTTGAGCCATGTGATTGGTTTGAATTCAGTATTGCTGCATAGCCTGCATACTACCTATGTTGCTGGAGGTGCTAAGTTCCGTTAGTATCTCTGTTTACTAAGAACTCCTATGCTACTCTACGCTGCTTACTGGTCAGAGATTCTGAAGTCACTGTATGTGCTGCTATGTTATCAGGAGGCTACCGACACATGTTTCTGCTGAAACCCTCTGGTCAGCATATCATTTTATGGTATCACTTTATTTTATTTTTATTGCATACAGTTCTTATTAAAGGTTATGTTTTAAAATAATACTCTAAGGGCTTTGCCAAAAGGTATTTCTATTTTGACCGGTCTATCGGTCACATTTGGTCTTCATAATATGATTCAAATGCTTTAGCTATGTTTTTTGGACTTGTTATAATTTTATCCTTGTATTTTATACAATATATTCTTTTATTTGATTTATAACCCTTTAGTTTCTTGGTGAGCTGTCTTCCTGCTTTGTTACCAAAGTTATATAAACGTTGTTGGAGTGCCCACAAGGAATTGTCTGTTAGTTGTTGTTAAAAAATGTTAAGGTGTTGCCGAATTTCTCCCATTTACCTTTGTCTATCAATATCAAACTGATTTGTATTCTTCCTATCCAAGTTTGCAAGTGTACGACCTCTCTGTTTCTTACGGTTATAGTGCAGCTAATCAGCATACCTCTGATAGCTGATTTATGTGCTATCCAAACTGTAGTCTTAGATTGAACCCGAAGGACTATTAATTTCAGAGAACTTGGTCAGCTCAATTTTTAAGTTTTCTTTGAATTTTTGATTGTAAGTCAAGTTTAATTTCCATGGAGGTCTAACTGCAGTTCTAAAATACATGGATATCATACCATGGTCTGACCATGTTGTAGGGGCAATTTCAGTGCTAACCACTCTATATAAAATCTTTTGGTTGACCAAAAAGTCATAAAGATGGAACCTGGTCAAAATATCATGAAACAATTTTGCTCTATGTTTTGAGTGAGTATCCAGCTCTGCATCTTTTAAAAAGATTTTCTATCTAAGTCAGGGTTTACACATAAATTAAAATCTCCACCAATAATCAGTGGGCCTATACTATGTTTACTAACCAATTTAAAGATCTTATTTATAAACCTTATTTGTCCCTTATTATGTACATAAATGTTCACTACTGAAATGTTTTCAATTTCTGTTAACCACCCGTCTCTTGACCGCCAGATTTATACCCAGGATATTCTGACTACATACCTTTAAACTAGTGATCCCCTTATTTAAATATATAAAACAAACCCATCCTTAACAACCTCTCCTCCCATTTTTTTAAATTTTCTGTAATTCTAGTTTTTGTGTGTGTAATTAGTTGGGTAATAGGGATTTTATGAGGGTGTAAGGTAGGTAGTTTAAGGGATAACATGGTAGAGGTGGTTAATAGGGTAGAGGGGGGTTAACAGGATAGAGTGGGGTTAAAAGAATGGGATAGAGTAGGAAAGGGTTAATAGTGTAGTGTTTAGACTTTGTGTCATGAGGGTCCTGGACCCTTATGCACTTATAGTGGTAATATAGGGGTTAAGTATTGTTTATTAGAGGCTCATGAGGGTCTAGATAGACCCTGATGAGTAATGGCGTTAATTTTAAGTGCGGGGGGATACTTATGGTAATCCCGGCGGCAGGTGTTAATTGTTTAGTTATCGCAGGTCCTTTAAGGACCCTTACAGTCCTTTTAGGACCCGCGGCGGAAAATGTAAATTGTAAACTGCAGTGGAGGGCCCGAACGGGACCCCCGCTGTAAGGGTTAATGTAGGGAGCCTGCAGGGGTTCCGTAGGCTTTAATTAGCCAGAATAGCAATCTTCTTTGCCATTGGCTATGTCTAACCCTTTACTACAGGTTAGACTAATTGATAGTGTTCACATGTGACAGACTGTGTTGCGGTTTTGCGTCTCTGGCCCCTAGCACGCAGCCCCTTCCAATGTAATAGCAATGTAACAAGGCAAAATTTCGAGTCTGCAGCCGCTACGAGGCTCACGCTGAAGATACAGGGCTGCAATTTAATGAGGCTGTTAAGTAGCCCCATCCTGAGCTGTAACCTTAACTATACTTTAATGCAGTTTTTTTGCCAATAAATTATATGGCTAAACATATTTTTCTTAAAGTTATCATAATCAGTTGTTAAAATTGTATGCTTCTATATATTCTTCTTGTCTAAAACCCATTAATTAAAGTTTTATTTGTTTAGGTTCTTGCATACTTCTTAACTTTAATATCCTTTCATTGAAGAATCAAATGTGGATGCAAAAATGCGTTTCATATGGTATTTACAAATAGTGCTTTCTCTGTAGCTGTGTTCCAAAACCTCTTCTCAAAGCCCACCAGACAGCCTAAGATCTAGGTTTAACACTGTATCAACATAAGTGAGACTATTAATATTTAACAGGATGTGGAGCCTGTATTTGCCTCATTTGTATTCATACAGTGTGAGACCTAACTCATGTTGTATCTGGAGGGCTTTCAGCAGAGGACTGTGAATTACTGTTCTATAGTTATAAGGTTAACAGCACATTTACTTTTTCTACATTTTAGATACAACTGAAAATTCTTTAAACTTTTTTATCTCTGGTTATGGGCAACTCATGACTTAGCATTATATGTTTTTTATTTAATAGGCTTTAAATTGACGTGTAAGTCAAAAGACAGCAGTTTGGTATGGGTGATACCTTTTATTGGATGACACAGTGAGCCATTAATATGTACCAACTACATCAAATTGACTTATTTTATTCTATGTTATTATAACACAGTACCCCACCTTGACTTAATCAAACACTACTCTATTTTTTTTTTCAGTCATATATATTATTACTATTTTCAAATATCAATGTCTTCACTATTTTGTGTCTCATAAATACAAACATAATTTGTAACAATAATGTTACCATAAAATGAGATCCCAGGGGTATAGTGTGATTGGTAATAACATGGATGATGTCATTTTGTCACTGATGATGCTGTTATTTATATCATTATGTGATGTCATGAATGATGTTATCTAATGTCATAGATAATGTCATGAATGATTTGAACAGAAAAACCTTTGCAAATGCAGGGATGGATGTTAAGGTTGAGAGCCAACTTAACTTCTCAATTACTTGTGTTTTTCAAGTCTTAATTTTACCCATCCTGCCCTGCAATCTTAACTATACTTTAATGCAGTACAAAGTAATGGCAGGTTGCTTACCTGTCCAGTATCTGTTTAGCATCCTTGGGGATATCCTTAACCCATTTCTGCATGTTGTTTTTAGTAAAAGAAAGTGCTGCCAAGTCAGTCAGTCTCTGTGGTTCGATACAAGAGTTTTCTCTCCAAAACAAAGGGTGCATTGCATTATTCAAAACACGCAGGTTTTTCAGTTTAAGTTTCAGCGCTTCACAAGGTAAAGCTGGTATGCCATTTCCTTCCAAGTTCAGGAACTCAAGCATCCTAAAAACAAGCACAAATATGATGACTGAAATCTAGGGGTCTTTACATGTGAGAACATATCCCCTCCACAGAGAAATCAGAATAACCAACACCAGTAATGTGACAGTTGTATCATATACAGTGGAACCTCTATATTCATCCACCCCTAAATTCATCAAATCCAATATAAGTCACCTTTTTTTAGGCAAATATTTATCCAGCCCCCCGCCCCCCCCCAAAAAAAAAACAGTAATTACTTTGCTCCTCTTACGCTTCTGCCATTATTGCTTCTCAGTAAACGTAAAGTTCTGGTTTCCTTTTCATTTATTTATGTATCAGATTCGGGGCTGGGAACGGATTATTCTAATTTTAATTAATTCCTATGTAAAATATTGATTCTATATTTAGTATTCATCTGTCCCTTATGAATGGATTAATAACAAATATAGAGGTTCCTATTTATATGCTCTTTTCAACAGCTTGATTTTATAATGAACAAAATATTTTTAGAAAATAAAAAACCCTAATATTGTCAATTATGCTTTATTGGGCCACTGCTGAAATGCTGCCATATTGTTGTGTCACTTATCAAAAGAATTACTGGAAGCACAACTTCCAGTTAGCATAAACTTCACACTCAGGCTCTCTGAACATCAAATATAAAGTAGAATCCTACTAAAAAGAGTTTCCTATAACTAAGATTTTCTCTAAATATGTTTATATTCTTGTGTCTTAAACAATAGCTGCAATGGTCCTTTAATGAAGCACAAAAAAAATATCCTAAGTGCACAAGTGTCTGCAATATTTAAGACACTTTATTTACTAGTTCATTAAAACTACACAGAGATTGTGATGACAGTGTTTCTTTAAGTACTTGGTAAGTACCACTGGAGTCTAAAAATACCAATGTACTTGTGGCATCCATGGCAGAATTATACAAGTTCCCTCACTGATATGCAACATTTAAAATTGTAGACTTTAGAGCCACAGTAATGATCTAGCTTTTTAAGTGACACAGATCAGCATACGTCATTACCAACTGTTTCATGTTTACTGCACAGCTTTGATGGCATAGTGCAGGGACATGAGCTCTACACTCAGGGCCTCATTCAATTGCGATTTGGCCAATTGAATAGGGCTCTATATAAGCACAGAGCATATTTTTTTACAGAAGTTTTTAGTTAGTGAAGACCATGCTTTTGGATAGAAGTTCACTAACTAAAAACTTCTGTAAAAAATATGCTCTGTGCATATATAGAGCCTTATTCAATTGGCCAAATCGCAATGAATGAGGCCCTAAGTTAGTACAAATGGGGGAGCCCAGTCTAAAGATGATGAGAAAACCAGCAAATTTCAGTGTAAGTTTTTTTCACAAAAGATCATTATTCAATAACAATAAAATAAAACGTTGTTTATATGGAGCTTTACTAATTAAATATTATTGAAATCTGCCCATCAAAGGTGGTGTACTGATATTTTTCAACATGGATTCTCAGCCATATATATTTGAGATACATGTCAATATCTATTTCTTAGAATTGTGCTTCTGTGGGAATATTTTTATGATTAACTGAATTTTTTGCAAGAAAACTTATGAATGCAATATTAATTTATTTGTGAGACACAGGTTAACTATAATTCATGATTACACTAATAAAGAATAGGATTTGCTGAAAATAATTTTTTTATTTAAATAAATCTATTAATTATATTGATTTAAATGGACATTTTGAACTGTACAGGGTTCATACACAAAGACTTAATTTGCCTTGTGCAGTGTTTATTTTTGGACATGAACACTTTAAAGAATAATAGCAAACAGTCAGCGACCCTGCACTAAGAGAGAAGGAAAAGGTGAAAAAGGCAAACATAGATACCTCCTATATTAGAGCAGAAGTAATTACACTAACATTTATCCATGTGATATTAAAAGGCTTTTATTGATATGGTACTTTGATTTCAAAATGTGTCCCCTTAACAGTGAAAAGGCTCAGTTTGTACTGAAAATGTATTTATCTTCTTTCTATAAAAAAAAAAAAAACATAAAAAAATACAAACTCATGCCATGAAAGTCATTTAATAAAAACACAGTTTTATTTCTTTTACCGGAGAAAACAAATCTCTTTTGGGATTGATGAAATTCCATTGTAGGAGACATCCAAAGTTCGAAGATTTTTTAACAAAAATAACCTAAGAAAGAGAAAAGAAAAAAAAAAATACAGATTAATTTGTAAAGTAAACAGTTACAGTTGGAATTTCTAATACAATTTAAAGTGATATGGAAACATGTTTTTTAATTACATTCATGGTCCGATATGTGATCGGCCCCGCAAACCTGCAATTCCAAAAATAATAGAAATGAATGAGGCCAGTCTGTGTGGGTGGCCTGATATGAATTAACTCATTTATTCCCAAGATTGATCTAACCCCGAATTGAAACATAAAAATAAATTAATTTTGATTGCTGATGTGCGAGCTTGAGACTGTTATATTAATTCTAATGTCTTTCATCACTTTCCCCATATTTTGAAGTACAGTATTGATTTTTTATTTGCATTTAAAGTGCTCCGGACATGTCATTAAGCCATTTGCGAGTCCTCCTTGGAACCTGTAACAAAGTGACTTTTGCCATTCACGGCCTTGACGTCTTGCTTAGCAAGGGGGAATTGGAGCAATTGAATATCGATTTGCGATTTTAGCGTTCTGAATTCTTGCGTTCGTGAAAGATCAAAGGCTTGGAGAGGCATTAACTTGCGATGTTAACCATCGCAATTAATCGAAGGCCAGAGCCCGTAACTCGATCGGGGGCCCGCAAAAAGACGCCAATTGAATAGCAAAATAAGTTACGGCCTCAATTGAATGAGGCTCTATATTCCTAAAATGGTATTTTAAGAAATTACATTAACTAAAATAGCAAGTGACAACACCATGATGTGATAATCTACAATCCATAAAAATTATTTTAGAAGCAATTATAAAATTAACAATAAGCATAATCTGTATTTTAATAATATGTATTTCTTTTGTACAAAAACTAAAAGTATTATCATTCAATTTGTATTGAAGCTTTCATAGAATAAGAAGGATTGGAATCATCATATTAACAATAACAAAAGAATGTAATAGCATAGATTTCTTAAGAGCAAAAATTGTAAGAATAAAGTTTTCCCTATAGTGCTTAACACTAATAATATTATGAATTTATATCTTATCAGGGCAAAAAAAATTATTACAACGTGGACAACAGTGCTTTCAAAACAATAAAAAAATTATATAAGAACAATATACGCAATGACCATTTGTGTGTATATATATATATATATATATATATATATATATATATATATATGGCTATTTGCCAGAGTTTCTGTAACTCTAAGTTGGCTTTATCCTGACTGGATGGCGCAATGCGTGCACCCCAAATCTAGCTAGTCCCTGTTGTAACACTGGTTTTTACACCGTAAAAGATTTATTGAAAGGAGCGGAGAAATTAACTTTTCATATCTTGAATAGACACAAGTAATGTGTGCTGTTCAAACTAGTTATAAACAACTAAATTGCAAGTTCAAATAAATTATGCATGTATAAAGTCAAAGCCTAGTTTGAACAAATCTAAAGATATTTTATAATTATAGCAGTTATGACTTGTCATTATCCAATTATACATTTTTCATCTCCCATTTGCTTTTATTGCAAATGTATTACTGATTGTATTACACGTTTAAATATATATTACTAGCTATTTGACCGTCAAAAATGATGGGAATAAAATGTTAAGCCTGGCAATGCTTTTTGCCACCCAATGTGAACACCTTCGGCGCTCATCGTGAGCCCCGCGCTGCAAATCTCTCCTCCTGTCTACTTCCTACCTTGTGTCTCATTTCCCCCCTCCTCTCCCTCCCTTGTGTCTCTTTCCCCCCCTCTCCCTCCATAGTGTCTCCTTTCCTCCCTCATCTCCCTTCCTTGTGTCTCCTTTCTCCTGTCCCCTGTGTTTTACCCCCCTCTCCCTCCCCTGTGTCTCTTCCCACCTCCCCTTGCTCTCTTCCCCCCTCCCTCCCCTGTGCCTCTTTTCACCCCTCTCATCCCATGTCCTTCCCATGTGTCTCTTTCTCCCCTCTCACTTCCCCTGTGACTCCACCCCCTCTCCATTGCCTGTGTCTCCTTCCCCCATCCTCCTCCCTCCTTCCCCTCATCCTCCTTCTCCCTTTTTATCCTACTCCTTCTCCCCTAATCCTCCTCCCTCCTTCCCATCCTCCTTCCCCTGATCCTCCTCCTCCCTCCTTATCCTACTCCTTCTCCCCTTATCCTCCTCCCTCCTTCCCATCCTCTTCCCTCCTTCCCCTCATCCTCCTCCTTCCTCCTGGGCTGCAAAGAGCGCCGTATGGGGGAAAGAGAACGATAAGGGTGAAGGAGATACAGTGTACTGGGGATGTTGCGAGCAGGTTCTGGGGGTGTTGCAATCCCTGGGGGCTGGCTGCAATGAGCACCTTTGGCGCTCATTGCCGCCTAAGTACTGTGCGGCTGCTTTGCCTCGCTATGCGAGACTCGCGTGTGTGATGGCACTGCTGGCCTACCTCGCTTTGTGAGGTCGCAACTGCGTTACCAACATTGCAATTTGACGCACACTGACAAATATATATGTAATTACTGGTCTACTTAATGGGAAACTATAGTCTATGAGTGCTGCCGGCACTTGGGAGCTACAGTTCATTGAGGGAACCATGAATGCCAACATGTTCTGTGACATACTGAAGCAGAGCATGATCCCCTCCCTTCGGAGACTGGCTAGCATGGCAGTATTCCAACATAATTACGACCCCAAACACACCTTGCTAAAGAAGCTGAAGGTAAAGGTGATGGACTGGCCAAGTATGTCACCATAATGGTGGCCACACAGAATATTGACACTTTGGGCCCAATTTGGGGTGTACTCACTTTTGTTGCCAACTGTTTAGAGATTAATGTCTGTGTGTTAAGTTATTTTGAGGGGACAGCAAATTTACACTGTTATACAGACTGTACACTTACTACTTTACATTGTAGCAGAGAGTAATTTCTTCAGCGTTGTCACATGAAAATATATAATAAAATATTTACAAAAATTTGAGGGGTGTACTCACTTTTGTGAGATACTGTATGGTCATTGTGTATATTGTTTTTATATAAAAAAAATATTATTTTAAAGCGCTGCTTTTTACTTTGTAATTAAATGTTTTTATTTTTTGCCCTAATAAGGTATTTGTTCATAAATTTCCTAGGAACTAAAGCTTGCTACAATTATGACAATGTAAACAAGGGTTCCTCAGCCAAAGAACCAATGGCCAAAATGTGGAGGTTTTTTTTATGTAGCCTCACCACTGCCCTAAATTAAAAAAAAAACTGAAGCCTAGACCCAGATTCTCAAATAAATTGGTGGAAAAAAGCCACCTCAAATTGTTTGTTACATTTTATTCTCCTATAAATATATTCTGCAAATCTATAAGAGTGTTTCCAACACTTATCAATCTATGACGTTGCCATTATATATATTTTAAAACCCCAACTTAATCAAAGTACTGTGGATGACTTAAAAGCTCAGTTGCCAAAAGAGGTATTTCTGGATAGGTTACTCCAGTTCTTTCCGTCTTCAACATGATTTAAATGCCCTTTTGAAACATGTCAGCACTAACGTATGGTGTCTTTTCACTGCAGGTAAGTGAAATAAGCCCCATTGAGTAAAGGGGAGCTCCTCTTAAAAATGTACAGTATAGATTACTTTATTTTGCAACAAACTCTTATGAAGTGGTGTGATGACCAATATCAGAACCAATATTCTTAACCTGGTTGAAAAATGGGTTTGGCCTATACATGGTAGAGCTCCTTTCAATTATATACATTTAAATACTGGATTTATAAGGTTTTTTGGCCCCCAATGTTAAACGTATCATCTTGATAATATTTATCCAGCCAATTAATAGCATAATCATATATTTTGGTCTTAAGTCATTCAAAGATCGGTGAGCAGATCACTACATTTAGAGCATTAAAGTCTGGAATAATTATGGCTCCTAGTTGCCAACGGAGATAATGTGCAAGAAATGGGAAAACAGTGACCTAGTGATAAGAGCTATTAATCCATTTATCACTTCCAACAATATTATTTTTCACTTTGAAAAAAGAACACTGTGTTAGTTTATACCGTCTTTACAACTTGAGACTCTGGTAGTGTAAAACATTTAGATCACAGAATGCAGTGTGCCAGGTCACAGACCTGAAAGATGACACTATCTAGGGAAGAATACAGGGAGAAGGGTGGTTGTGCCAGAAACTCACAGGCTATTACATTTTCTGGCTTGTTAAAAAAATGTTAATTTAAATTTTAGATGATAATTACATTGTGGTGCTAAATATTAACTAAATAACTTTATACAAATATAATTATACAAATAAAAAAAACTGTTATCTAACTGTCTGTCTGATTTACTGAAGCTCCATGGCAAACTAAGAAATATGGCTGTTGTGCTGTTTTGTTTTGTTTCTTGTTTTTGACCAGCAAGATAAACAACTTTTCTATGAACTCCAAGACACAACTTTGTCTGTATAACTAACAACATACCCGGGTGGAAGAGAAGATAAAAAGCAAAATGACATGACAAAGGTCCTGAGTTTTTTTAGGTTGTGGATGCCAAATGGGATCTCCTTTATAGGGTTGTTTCTTAGCTTGAGCACTTCCAAATTTTCAAGTTTGAATATCTGCAGAACAAATACAAACATGATGTTATGTAGGAGTATTAAACATTTTTGGAGGGAAATACTAATGCAATACTTCCCTTTATTTATTTCTGATAAATCCATTACTACAACAGTTACTCTCTTTTGCATGTTCTCCTTCCTCAGAATATTACCACTATGAGCAGCTTCAACTATTTGAGGTTTTGTTGTTTTCTTCATGTGAATTCACTGTTTACTCCAAGTGTGATGTCAATGGCAGACATGGACAAAAAGACAAATAACCAGGCTCGGTGGTAACAGAATATCATATATTAAAATATATCCTTAAAGGCACAAGGCAAAGATATGAAAAGGTTAATGAACACAAATAAAAAAAAACAACAACATCACTTAGTGCTATTTGTGGTCATATGGTCACTTATATGTATAAAGTATAAAAAGCATCATCGTGGACAATTAACCGCAGGAAAGACAATGCCAAAGATCACTGAAGGTTTAGAGGGAGTTCAACTAACAATAAAATGTGTATGATTAGGGAGGTAAAGGAGGAGTTGCTGAGAATGAGAAAGCAGTTGACCCATGTCACAGTAAAACAACTGAAAGGTAAGTTCTCAACCTTTGCAAGTTTCTTCTCTAGTATTACAATGATCCCTCTGTGTAAAACACTATATTTAGAAGAGGAAAAAAAATCCAGTGTCCCTTTAACTTTCATTAACATGCTTACAATCAATGGGTAAAAAGGTACTTACAGGAAAGTTACAGTGCCTTGCAAAAGTATCCACCAACCCCCCCCCCCCCCCCCTTGTCATTTTTCATGTTTTGTTGCCTCACAACCTGGAATTACCATGGATTGTTTGAGGATTTGCATCATTTAATTTACAGAACATGCCCACAACTTTGAAGATGTTTTTTTTTTTATTGTGAAGCAAACAACAAATAGAACAAAATAACAGAAAAAGTCAATCTGCATAACTATTTACTCCCCTAAAGTCAATACTTTGTAGAGCCACCTTTTGCGGCAATCACAGCTCCAAGTCGCTTTGGATAAGTCTCTATGAGCTTGCCACATCTTACCACTGGGATTTTTGCCCATTCCTCCTTGCAAAACTGTTCCAGCTCCTTTAAGTTGGATGGTTTGCGCTTGTGAACAGCATTCTTTAAGTCTGACACAGATTTTCTATTGGATTGAGGTCTGGGCTTTGACTAGGCCATTCCAACACATTTACATGTTTCACCTTAAACCACTCAAGTGTTGCTTTAGCAGTGTGTTTGGGGTCATTGTCCTGCTGGAAGGTGAACCTAGCCTCAAACCACACACAGAGCGGTACAGGTTTTGCTCAAGAGTATCCCTGTATTTAGCACTATCCATCTTTCCCTCAACTCTGACCAATTTCCCAGTCCCGGCTGCTGAAAAACATCCCCACAGCATGATGCTGCCACCACGTTTCACTGTGGGGATGGTGTTCTTTGGGTGATGTGATGTGTTGGGTTTGCGCCAGACATAACGTTTTCTTTGATGGCCAAAAAGTTCAGTCTCATTAGACCAGAGCACCTTCCTCTATACATTTTGGGAGTCTCCCACATGCCTTTTCTCAAACTCAAAACGTGCCATTTTGCTGAAAGTAATGGCTTCCTTCTG
The DNA here is from genome assembly GCA_027410445.1 of Discoglossus pictus. Lineage (NCBI taxonomy): Eukaryota > Metazoa > Chordata > Amphibia > Anura > Alytidae > Discoglossus > Discoglossus pictus. The sequence continues at coordinate 366,013,780 of CM050164.1, read as the reverse complement.
GCCACTCTGCCATAAAGCCAATCTCTATGGAGCGTACGGCTTATTGTCGTCCTATGTACAGATACTCCAGTTTCTGCTGTAGAACTCTGCAGCTCCTCCAGGGTTACCTTAGGTCTCTGTGATGCCTCTCTGATTAATGGCCTCCTTGCCCGGTCCGTGAGTTTTGGTGGGCGTCCGTCTCTTGGCAGGTTTGCTGTTGTGCCATGTTCTTTCCATTTGGTTATGATAGATTTGATGGTGCTCCTGGGGATCATCAAAGATTTGGATATTTTTTTATAACCTAACCCTGATTTGTACTTCTCAACAACATTGTCCCTTACTTGTTTGGAGAGTTCCTTGGTCTTCATGGCACTGTTTGGTTAGTGGTGCCTCTTGCTTAGGTGTTGCAGCCTCTGGGGCCTTTCAAAAAAGGTGTGTCTATGTAATGACAGATCATGTGATACTTAGATTGCACACAGGTGGACATCATTTCACTAATTATGTGACTTCTGAATTGGTTGCGCCAGAGTGTTTTATGGGCTTCATAACAAAGGGGGTGAATACATACGCACATGCCAATTTTCTGTTTTCTATTTCTAACAAATAGTTTTATGTATATATTTTTCTCATTTCACTTCACCAACTTAGACTATTGTGTTCTGATCCATCACATAAAATTCAGATTAACAAAACATTGAACTTAAGGCTGTAATGTAACAAAATAGGTAAAAAGTCAAGGGGGTGAATACTTTTGCAAGGCACTGTCGTAAAAGTTAGCCTAATAAAGAAGAGATAAAAAAGGGAAATACTGGAACTAATCAAACTAAAATTCATAGTCTGTCACACACCTGATTAGATCCCTCTCATAGGAGTGGGAGGATGTTTGCCATGCATCCTTCCCCCTTAGCATAGATCTGAGGAGTCCTATCTACCTACAAAGAAGACTACTGCAAAAATGTGAAATGCTTAAAAAAATTGTAAGAACTGTGCTGACAAGAATACATGGAAACGAATGCACAACTCAGCAGAGGATCTAGAAGTTATATGCATACCCAACTAGAAGTGTGACTTATATCTCCCATCCATTCCCTAACATGGAGAGTCTTAAATGAAATACAGAGACACAGAGGAAAAAGATACAGAAAGACAAATATGCTTATTAAAGACTATTACTACACTGACTGGTGATTAATTCAGATAACATAACAAGTAATGATGGAGACTACACAGATCTCAAGGGCTACTGAAGTCACAGTATGTGCTATGCACCATTAGATAGAGGGTAAAAAAAAGCATGTGGAAAAGGTGGTTTCCTTTTTAAGACTGATGCTGAATTCATGGTGTTCTGGTCAATATGGTCAGGGGATTAATTAGAATCAAGTATAGAGCCGCTTAAAGCTAACCCCTTTTAGAGCTCATTTGTTATAGAGCTGTTTTTCCTGCCAGACATCTTTTAACGTTAAACCCCACTATAATTCTGTTTTCGCCTGCCAGACCACTTTTAACGCTCTGATTCTATATAGCATTGCCCAGCTATAGCGATGTTTTTGCCTGCCAGACCCCTTTTAAATGCTCTGATTCTATATAGCATTGCCCCGCTATAAAACTGTTTTTTCCTGCTGGACCCCTTTAATGCTCTGATTCACCATAACACATTTTTTCTCTCCAAATAAAACAGAATCCAGAATGACTCAGAATCAATAATTTAAAGTTTTTATTTCTGCTAATGTTCAGTTTGTGTTAGTTGTTATGTTTGCTGTTTCTTTGAAGTTCATAGAAAACCCCAAAAGTTTAAATTTCAATTGAAATTGTGTTTTTTTTTCCATAAGTTGGAAGGTATGCTGCAGACTGTGGTGCTGGGGGTCCCTGGTTCAAATGTCCGTAAGGCCATTTTTTATGGTGTTCAAAAATCATAAATATGTCATTTAGGTTATATAATAAAGCAAATATTAATAAAATGTACCTGCATTTTCCATGGAAAAATATTTTATATATACACATTCTATAATAAATAGACGTAAAACCAATTATTTCACATAATTCTTAAAACACTTCTTTGAAAGCATAACAAATCACACATTTACTTCATATTAACCTTTGCTTTATTATATAACCTGTTGAAGGGAGTTGAACTAAAGACCCTACAGTAAGCAGCTTATGTTGCTGTGCTATTTGTATAGAGCTGAGACAAATACAAATATCTACACTGGAGTCTTTAAAATGTGACTCATATTTTTCATATATTACATTTTATAGTCTTTTTCTCTCATGCAGTACTCTACTCACTATTTTTGAAGGCTGATTCCCCATACAGACTCCATTGAATGAATCAAGATCCTTTATATAACTGTAAATCACATACACAGTACTAATTTTAACTACTAAAAGTACTTCAAATATACATGACTTTACTATCAATTTTATATTTAAAACATCAGTTGAATTGTGTAGAAGCTAAAACTAACAAAAAAAGAAATCACTTACCTCTGTGGGAAAGAACCGTAATTCATTAAAAGACAAGTTGAGATAAGCCAAAGTGTCACATAGAGGCATCAGGTCTGGAAGTTTAGATATAAAAAAAGCCTAAAAAATATTAGTGCAATTATTTAGAACAAGTAAAACTCATAATAAGAAGGATTAGTAGGGAGTGCCACTAATCCAATATAATACTTTGCTGGCAAGATCTGTCCAATCATGCACTAAATAAATATATATAATAAACTAGAGGTACTGAAAATTCATCCAGTCACTTTTATACACATTTTCCTAGAGTTTAAAACTTTTCTTCATTCAGAGTATTCGCTCCAGATCAGCATTAACATAATTGGTGGTTATCACTTGCTCATACTAACATAAAATAGATATTATATTAAAGATTATATTTTTTCTTTTACTTTCTAAAACTATTTTAACCATTATCAGTAGTTTTACTAAACAGTGCACTATAAATATAGGACTAAAAGCCCTATTAAATTCCCCTAATGTGTAAAACCGTAGCTCGTAACATAGCCTGCACGACTTGTGGCTATTAAATTGGTCTAGGAAAGCAACCCGCCGACGACTTGCGTTGTAGGGGCGAGAAAACCCTTAGGGACGTGAGAATTTAACTCGTGAAGCCGCAAATCCTTTGATCTGTCAAGCCTGTAAAAGTTACGTTTCCAATCATGCTATTAAATTGCAACAAAGTCACTGGTGTTCAAGCCCATAACTGGCAAATGGAGCCAAGAAACTAACGAGTGCGAGAGAGGACCCGCTAGTGGGTAAAGTCCCATCCATAGCACTTTAAATGCACATATACACACACTACTGTACTTTTATTAACAGAGAAAGTGATGTTAGGTCTTAGAATTAATAGCACAACATTCTCAAGCTTGCAAATCTGTAAAAAAAAATACTTTATTTTATGTGTAATTTCCATGTTAGAGTGCCTTGCAAAAGTATTCACCCCCCTTGACTTTTTACCTATTTTGTTACAATACAGCCTAACGTTCAATGTTTTGTTAATCTGAATTTTATGTGATGGATCAGAACACAATAGTCTAAGTTGGTGAAGTGAAATGAGAAAAATATATACATAAAACTAATAGAAAACAGAAAATTGGCATGTGCGTATGTATTCACCCCCTTTGTTATGAAGCCCATAAAAAGTCACATAATTAGTGAAATGATGTTCACCTCTGTGTAATCTAAGTGTCACATGATCTGTCCTTACATATACATGGCACGCCGCCGTTTTTGGTGCACGCAACGTGTGCGGCGTCATGTGTGCGCCGACACGGGCGCGCTCCCACTCCAGCGCAGAGAGAGGGTGAGTACTGGGGGAGAGAGACCAGGGGTTAGAGGGTGGGTACAAGGGGGAGAGACAGAGTGAGTAGTGGGGAGAGAGAGAGCTGGGGAGAGAGGGTGAGTACCGGAGGGACAGAGGTTGAGCTGGAGAACTAGGGGGATGCTCACATTTGTCAGCCTTTGCTTGCGCGCACAAGACATTGTGCACATCTTGTGCGCCCAAAAGTTGTGCTACCCATATACACACCTTTTTTGAAAGGCCCCAGAGGCTTCAACACCTAAGCAAGAGGCACCACTAACCAAACACTGCCATGCTACTCCAAACAAGTAACGGACAATGTTGTTGAGAAGTACAAGTCAGAGTTAGGTTATAAAAAATATCCAAACCTTTGATGATCCCCAGGAGCACCATCAAATCTATCATAGCCAAATGGAAAGAACATGGCACAACAGCAAACCTGCCAAGAGACAGCCGCCCACTAAAATTCACGGACCGGGCAAGGAGGGCATTAATCAGAGAGGCAGCACAAAGACTTAAGGTAACCCTGGAGGAGCTGCAGAGTTTCACAGAAGAGACTGGAGTATCTGTACATAGGACGAAAATAAGCGGTACGGTCTATAGAGTTAGGCTTTATGGCAAAGTGAATACTTTTGCAAGGCACTGTAAATGTTTGTTTCTATAGTAGTTATACACAAATGTTATAATTATACATCTTTGTACATGCTCACTAGGGATTTCCAAAGAAAATTTCAATATAGAAATGAGAGGTGAATACATTATGTTTCCCAATCCTAAATAAATATGAATATAAGTCTTACAGTAATATGATATATAAATATTCATAAGAAACAATCCCCCTTGACTTCCACTCTCTGAAAAAAAGAAATGAGCATATGCTAAATAAGGAAGTAACACGAATTGCTAGTTTTGCAATTAGTAATTGCCAGTAAATGTAAATAGCTCACATTTCTCCATTCTCACTTGAGCAAGATTTAGCCATAATGAGGCTGCTTTTCAAGTATTTAGTATTAGCACATTCACACATTGGATGTTGTTAGGAAAAGTATCTGTACAAACTCAGTGAGTGTGTAAAAATGTTACCATACCGTACTGAATTAAGAATGATTATTATGTGGATTAAAACACCAATGACTGTAGCCACAAATTATTACCTAACTAAAATGATACTAACATAAGCAACAGTATGGCAGTTGTTAATATTTAAGTACTTTATACTAGCTGCAATGTATGGATTAATATGTATATGTTTCCATTCAATAAGTACAATTTCCTTTAAAGGGACATGGAAAGAGGGCGTCTGATAATGTGTTATAGTATGTTTTCTTTCTTTCAAATTAACATATTCAGAATTTTAACTGCCCAGCCAATGAAATGTACAAATTAATGGATACTACAGGTTAAACGTGTTAAATGTAAAGATATATGTAAGTTTCCCTTTTTTATCTTTTTCTAAAGTAGAAAATCAAACAAATTTAGCAAACTCTATGGTAAGTTTATTAATGTTTATTTTGGGACTTTTTAAAAAAAAATAAAAAATAATTGTGCATACATTACGGATTTCCCTCTATCAGATGCATTAATTTTCCATGCTTGAAAAAACTATTGTGTTGAATGTCCCTTTAAAAGCGTTTGCAGTCACTATTATGTATGTGAAATTATTGAGACTAAATACTGAAAAATGGAAATTAGAAACTGATCTTCGGCCCTTGCCAGCAACTGAGGACCTTGCAAAATTTACAGACTTATGACAAACAAATACGAGACGCGGAACTTAGAAAAAAAAACATTACGACCTCGCACAAATACGACCTTAGCGCCCAAAACCCGCTCACATGAAAACATTAAAAACACAATAAATACACACAACAAATACATAAAAAGCTTACCTACAGCAAGGGGGGGGGGGGGGGGGGGCACTTGAAATACAAGAGTTTAGACACCCGAAAATCCCCTAAGCAAGAGAAAAAATGGCCGCCGAAAAAAACGGAAATGAGGCTACAGGACTCTAAAGACGCAAAACACCACCAAACAGCTACGGATTTTCCGAAAAAGACGGACGCGATCCAAGAACAAGGACGCCAAATCAGCCACAGAAGCGTACCACACATTAGGCGCCATTTTACGACACTACCTTACACAATCCAGAAGTACACAGATACCCTAACGGATTTTCCTTGCGCACGCACACTATTTACACTACACACTGCACACATTCATGACACTTACACAGCAGCTCCACAGCACTGATGCTGCAGCAACATGAAAACAGATTGCCAGCTCTTCAATACAATACTTCCTGCATATTTTACTTCAAAATAGGTAAAGTATATAGATGTATTATTTTATTCATTATTTCATTAGCAAAAAAAAAAATGCTCATAGCACACAAACAACCAAAAACCACGCAATGAGCGCCGAAGCATCTTCAAACACCAACAAAATTTACCGCCCTTACAATCTTATTGCCATCGTTTTTTGACGGGCAAGTCACTAGTATCATATAATGGGGACTTTCAATCTCTATAATTTATAATCATGTTCTTGTAAAATATATAGCAAATTACACTAATATTGATGTCTAGAGCACCCTAGCCCGATGTTTGCTTGTTTGTAAATAGAAGTATCTCTTCCGACATTCATTGTTATTAAAAGGCCATTTACCAAACCAAAAGTGCTCTTCATGGTGTGAAAGAGCATAAGATTGTATGTTAAAATTATCTATTTTTTAGTTACACTAATAACAGCTAACAAAAGTGTTCAGTCTGTTTACAAACACAGTCTATCCTGCCTACTGACTGTTGCATGATTAATAACAGACAGTCGAGCGGTGAGGACAGTGATTGAAATCAGTTTTTCCCTGAACTCAGTACTGCACTGAAAAATTATCCATTACTGACCTGTTTAGATGATTCCAGCATCCCATGCACTGCACAAATGTTTTTAGTAAGGGTAAACCTTTTTTTTTCTTTTGCTCACTACAAAGAGCTTTAGCTGTGTGTCTGGTAGTAGGCAGTCAATGACACAAGTAAACACAGATTTTACTTTATAAATATGTCAGTTAAAAATAGATGTTTTTAAAAAATTCAAAAAGTATTTCAACTTAATTTTAGGAGATCTTTACTATGATGTGGTCCAAACTGTGTGGAATTAAGTGGCCCTTTAATTAAGTACACAGTTTCAGCCACTTTCCTGCTATAGTCATGTGAAACTGACTTACAAGCGGTTGTAAAAGGTAGTGTGAGATCCTGATTTACATTACTTGTGAGAATTTGTGTGCATTGGCTTTTGTATGGTAACCTTTAAAACCAATGTGAACCTACAAATAGGTTAAAATTTACAAGCAACAACTAAAATTCTTGATCATATTTAAACAGTGTTCCCACAATATTTGTACTTGTTCATTAGGTTAAATAAACAAGTTATTTTCTCATTTCCATTAAAATCAATAATGTTGTCTATTACATAAAAAATTCTCAATGCAGAAAAACACAGAGAGCAAGCAGTAGGTCACAATGTGCTGGCTAAATGTTAGAAATGGTAATCCCAAAAGTTATGACCTTTAAAGCCTATGGACATTGCTTTTAGATAAACGTGTAATTGCAATTATCAAGTAATGTGATCCAAAATGAGCCTGTATTACTAAATAATGTAGAACGTCTAAGCATAGAGTCAGTGAGTAATACAAAAGACAACTAAGCTGTAATGATAGTAACGTCTCCAAGGTCATGCAACATTGAAACTTAAGCTACATGCTTCAGATATCATGGTTTTAAACAATTAAATTGTTTCAGGAAAGGCTTTTGTCGTGGAAAGCTTGTTAACACATCTTCCAGCTATCCAGCCATAGAAAAAGTAGGTCTAATTATTCCTTACCCAACAAATTACAAATGTTATACTAAAGGCAGCTATCCAATTAAACTGCAACACAATAAAAAGATGGTGATGCATTGGAACACTATATTTTCCTCAAAATCAATGCTAGGATTGGTTAGGGAAGAAAGAGGCCAGGCATCAGATAGAAGTAGAAATCAAACTTTGTGAAATACATGTTTGTGTGTGTGTTTTTGGGTATGTTTCCAGAGGAAACATAGTGGGATAAACCAATCATAGTTAAGATTGAGGTGAACCATCAGAGTTTTGAAAATCGTCTTCAAAAGCAGTTTACACCCTTAAAGTTGATTCAAATTTGTCATTGTTGCTTGTATAGACCTCCCAAAAGAATCTGCATAGAAATAATGATGGAGGCTTGGATACAATGAATATGAGTTGTTTCAAGAGGCCAGTCAACCAAGTGAATAAGCTGAATCAGCCATTAGGTGAGACAAGCAGCTGCAGGGCCTAACCATTTGTATCTATATAGTCAGATGTATCTATATAGTGTACAGCTCTATAGATTTTACAATAACCATTATGAAAATATTAATAAATATTCATTTAATTTAACTCTTCTCTATTGGTGTGAAAAAACAAAACAAAAGATTAAGAAAATTAGTAGGATATAATACCTTTAGGCTCAGTGCTGTTCCTCCATGTATCAAGCTCTCCAATAAAGCAAGGTCACAGTATGCTGATAAAACTTTGTTGTGATCTTGGCCTGTAGAATACAATGAATGATTTTTCTCCTTCCAAAACATTAGTTACAAATCAAAAGATCTTTTTAGCTGCCAAATGGCATTTACAGAATAAAATTAAATATGTGTATGTTTGTTTGTTTTTTACTTAAAGTTTGGTTGACAAATGTGTATGGAGCTTAGACATCAGGCTAGGCTAGTAAGCCAAAACTTTTGTCTAGGAATTAGGAATGGCATATTCATATAGAAAATATGTACAGTGGATATAAAAAGTCTACACACCCCTGTTAAAATGTCAGGTTTCTGTGCTGTAAACAAATGAGACAAAGATAAATAATTTCAGCACTGTTTCCACCTTTAATGTGACCTATAAACCTTACAACTCAATTGAAAAACAAACTGAAATCTTTTAGGTGGAGGGAAGAAAAAAAAAAAAGAGACAAATAATGTGGTTGCATAAGTCTGCACACTCTCTTATAACTGGGGATGTAGTTGTGTTCAGAATTAAGCAATCACATTCCAAATCTTGTTAAATAGGAGTCAGCATACACCTGCTATCATTTAAAGTGCCTCTGATTAACCCCAAATAAAGTTTAGCTGCTCTAGTTGGTCTTTCCTGAAATGTTCTTAGTCGTATCCCACAGCAAAAGCCATGGTCCACAGAGAGCTTCCAAAGCATCAGAGGGATCTCATTGTTAAAAGGTATCAGTCAGGAAGAGGGTACAAAAGAATTTCCAAGGCATTAGATATACCATGGAACACAGTGAAGACAGTCATCATCAAGTGGAGAAAATATGGCACAACAGTGACATTACCAAGAACTGGAGCTCCCTCCAAAATTGATGAAAAGACGAGAAGAAAACTGGTCTGGGAGGCTACCAAGAGCTAAAGGAGCTGCAGGAATATCTGGCAAGTACTGGCTGTGTGGTACATGTGACAACAATCGCCTGAATTCTTCATATGTCTGGGCTATGGGGTAGAGTGGCAAGGCAAAGCCTTTTCTTATGAAGAAAAACATCCAAGCCAGGGTACATTTTGCAAAAACACATCTGAAGTCTCCCAAAAGCATGTGGGAAAAGGTGTTATGGTCTGATGAAACCAAGGTTGAACTTTTTGGCCATAATTCCAAAATATATGTTTGGCGCAAAAACAACACTGCACATCACCAAAAGAACACCATACCCACAGTGAAGCATGGTGGTGGCAGCATCATGCTTTGGGGCTGTTTTTCTTCAGCTGGAACTGGGGCCTTAGTTAAGATAGAGGGAATTATGAACAGTTCCAAATACCAGTCAATATTGGCACAAAACCTTCAGGCTTCTGCTAGAAAGCTGAACATGAAGAGGAACTTCATCTTTCAGCATGACAACGACCCAAAGCATACATCTAAATCAACAAAGGAATGGCTTCACCAGAAGAAGATTAAAGTTTTGGAATGGCCCAGCCAGAGCCCAGACCTGAATCAAATTGAAAATCTGTGGGGTGATCTGAAGAGGGCTGTGAAAAGGAGATGCCCTCGCAATCTGACAGATTTGGAGTGTTTTTGCAAAGAAGAGTGGGCAAATCTTGTCAAGTCAAAATGTGCCATGCTGATAGACTCATACCCAAAAAGACTGAGTGCTGTAATAAAATCAAAAGGTGCTTCAACAAAGTATTAGTTTAAGGGTGTGCATACTTATGCAACCATATTATTTTATTTTAAAATTTTCTTCCCTCCACCTAAAATATTTCAGTTTGTTTTTCAATTGAGTTGTACAGTTTATAGGTCACATTAAAGGTGGAAAAGTTCTGAAATGATTTATCTTTGTCTCATTTTTTACAGCACAGAAACCTGACATTTTAACAGGGGTGTGTAGACTTTTTAGATCCACTGTATGTGTTTTGTAGTGTTTTTAAAATAATTATTTAAACATTATTAAAAGGGAAGATTGGGGACAAGGTACAAACGTACCTGTGAAATTGGAATTGTCCTCTTCTCTTTTTCTCATCTCCTGCTGCTGTCGTTCTGTTCATAAGGAAACAATGTACAAATCAGCAGCAAGACCATTTAACAAGGACAAACATTTTTCCTACAAGAGTTGAAAGTTGTATAAATCCATATTAGATATATTATCTAATAAACATATGTTTCACTGGTAAAGCTATGAGCTACAGTACATTCAAATAAGCACAGACATTTTTAGAAATAACTCTTCACAGGTAGAAAGAGGAAGATAGTTCAAGAGAAACAGCACTTAATAAAGTATGTAAAAAACTAACAACATTAGCAGTTGTGTAAGTAAAGAACATAAATTTTTTTGAGAAAATCAGGATTACATCTTGTCTTGTTGTATCACTTCCTGAGAGATAGATCACGGTTTATGTGTTTTGTATCTATCAGTGGAGGGAGAGCTGGGGGAGAAGGAATTGTCAGATACCGTAATTATATCTGACTGAAACCAATACCACTCCCCTTGGACCGGAAGCAGGCAGGTTGCATCATTGGATGGAAGACCTGTTCTCCAGAAATGTAAACACCTCTCTCGAACATAGAATGTACTTGAACGCATCATGGATGCCTTCTGGGTTCAGCAGCAAAATTACATTTTTTTTCTCCTTAGGAACTAAAAACACTTTTTCCTCTCCTAATTTTGCTTTTGGTCAAACCCAAAGTTATATATATATATATATATATATATATATATATATATATATATATATATCACATATAATAGTTGTCAAACTGCGAGTCGTTGTCACGCTTTGCGAGCTCGCGAAGTGAGGGACGCAGTTCTGTCTGTAAATGCGGACCTCGCAAAGTGGCGGCCGCTTTTGCGGTGGTGGAGGCTCCAACGTCGACTGCAATGAGCTGGAGGCTCATTGCAGGCCACAAATGCAAAGCGAGGGGCCACATTTGCAGAGGTGGAGGCTCTATGGCACCTCACTTGCGGTACAAAACAACCCAGAAAAGCGGGACTTTGAAAAGAAAAAACACGCCGTGGGACTTAGAAAAAAATATATACGACCCGCGCCACTTCTAAAAAAAAAAAATGCTGAATCAGGAAATACGGACTTACACAAAAAAAAATTACGACCCGTGGGATAAAAAAAATTGTAAATAAAAAAATACGTAAATAAAAAAATGCAGGAAAATCAAAAAAGATTGTTAGCACTTCAGGATATTGATTGCTGCATATTAAATATAAATAGGTAAACTATATTAATTTATATTTTACGTTATTAATTCACTGTACTCACATTTTTTTACCATTCTACAATATATTTATATATCTGTCTTCTCAATGATCGCCAAATGTGATCGTTGCAAAGATAGACAATTGAAGTACATGAGGGGATAGGCTCATTGCGAGCCCTGCGATGAACACCAAAGGCGCGCAGTGCGGAGCTCACAATGAGCGCCGAAGGTCCGCAGAGGACAAAAAAACCTTACATAGTGTGGCAAACATCATTTATTTCCCCGTCATTTTTGATGGGCAAGTCGCTAGTATATATATATATATATATATATCGATGCACAAAGGTCTTTTAACAGTTAATAACAATTCTTACCAAGTACAAGTTGCTGGTGAGGAATTCTTCTTGTTGCTTCAGGGATGTCTGTACCTGATAACAGTACATTGTGTACTTTGCTTTGATTTCTATTCTGTAGCTTAGCAATTAAGAGTTCCGTATCGGTGTAATGTTGCTGTGACAAAACTGGCTTGTTTAGCAGTTCTACTGCAGGCTTTGTGTTGTCAGATGATTGAGCAATTATGTCACCCAATGTAAATTGTGGAGGCGCAGGCTGATAGGGAGAGACATCAAAGGGTAAAACAGTCCCAGATGGTTTCCGCAGCAGCTTCCTAGGTGGGAAGTCTTCAGGTCCTGTGTGCTTTAAGGACACTTCATTGTATGTTTGGTCATTATGAGGAAGTTTTTCTAGCTGGCCATGACTGTTGGGATTGTCACAGTGTACATGAACTTCATCGCTGTTTAATCTGTTTACAGATGGGGTTGGTGGTCGTGGATCGAGAATAGATTCTGCCAAAACAAAAACAAAGTACTTATGCTGGAAATGTTATTTTGCTCCCAAAATAAAATTATTCTAGAATAAAAGGAACTAGAACCATTCCTGTGAATATTTTTTGTCTTCAAGTGCAACCTATCAAAATTTTCACTGATCTTATATCCACCATACAGGATTTCTCCCTACACCTTATCTGAAACTCAGCTCTATTCACTTGCTAAACGTCCAAATATTAAAAAATACCATAAAAACACCTGTTCACAGACCTGTCACTTACCTAACACTTTAATAAGCCAAAAATGTTAATTTGAAATGCAATACAGATATAATAATATTCAATTTACCATCTCGTTTGATCAGTTTTGGTATCTGTCGGGTGAGTGCTGGCAGGACCTTTGGAGGAAGAGGTCTACGAAGAAGCCGTGGTGGTTCCGCCATGTTATTTGCTGTTAAACATGGTGCAGCCATTTCTGTAAAATATTAATATCATACATGTGAAGTCAGAAAAATGGACCACAAGAACTGTATCTATTATTACATTGCACATAATGTAGAGTTTGTGAAGTAATTACATAGCCACCAGTTGTTGGCACCTACACCATATTTAAACATTAACGTTGAGTAAGCGGCAACTTATGAGAGGTGTTCCTGTATATCCCTTATCTCTTATATGGAAATGCTAAGTAAGCTGGCAAGGGGCTGCATATGGGGGGCTAACATAATGATTTTCCCCTTAGGAAATCACATTAAAGTAATGTGAAGTACTTTGTACCCCTTGCAAATAATTCCAAATGTCTACAGATTTATCTGCTTTTTTTACTTTGCTCTTTCTACTGGTAGATATCATTTAACTTTAGTTCTTTGATGATTTTATTGCAATTACAGTCTCCATGTGATATATCGGTGAATGTTATCTTGAAAATGTAGTGCTACTAATCATATGTCTCTATAGTGACTGGAAAGGTACTCTAATGTACATGCTATGCATTTTTGCTCTGTGCTGCTAAGTAGCTGTAATTACAAGCAAGGTAAAATGTTGTATATGCCTAAAACTTGGACCCAACACCAAATGTATTAATGGGACACTCTAGTTTTAAAACATTTTATGGCCCTTTAAAAGAATAAGCTGTATGATAGCCCAATTAGATAATGTTATAATTATTACTATATTTGCAAATGTATCACTGCTCTCCACTAGGGGGCTGTAATATTGGCCCTTTCACTTCCCCCATTCCTCACTACTTGTCACTGTGTGAGGAAAGCATGTTGTAAACCTCTTGTAAATCTCTATGTTACATGTTCTAGTCAACCTATGGTCATGTAGAAGCTGAACATACAAGCTTGTGGAGCAAGAGACAGCTGAGCAGCAAGCTGAATATGATTGAAGCTATTTGAAGATATGAAGATTCACAGATTGCTGCCTGCTCACTTCAACTTGCAGCCCCATTAAATTTGAAACCCTGTAGCGGCTTCGGCACACCCGTAAAAGGTGCAGGCTTGAAATTCGGCTGCGTTACAGAGCTATTAAATTCAACAATGCCGCAAGTTACAGGCCAGAGACGCAAGCCTGTAAACTATTCTTGCGCACGTTGCGTGTGCGGCCGTGAGCATGATCAATTACTCAAACCCGTAGTTACAGGTTTAGACAGAGCCAATGGTAAAAGATATCGTCATCATTACGTCACTGAAAAATGGAGGTTAGATTTCAAAGCATTACAGGTTTCAATTAAGAGTTTCGATCGGACCTGCATTCCAGATATAATGTAATATTAACAAATCAGTAAATATGATACTCTAGTCCATGCGAGTTCCATTATATGTATTAACACATTGATTGCCGGGATCGATATAACACGGAAATTAAACATAACAACATGTATTTTATATTGCAGATTTGCAATCTTGAGAATATTGCGCTATTAATTTTAATACCTAACATCGATTTCCCTTTTATTATAAGTACAGTAGTATATGTGTGTATATGTGCATTTACAGTATTACGGATGGAACTTTAACCCCCCAATGGGTCCTTTCTAGTACCCATTGGCTTTTTTGTTCCTTTTGCGGGTTACAGGTTAGAGCGCCACGGGATTCGTAGCAATTTAATAGCGAATTTCGAATGTAACAGTTACAGGCTTGACAGACCAAAGGATTTTCGGTGGCGGGGTTCAAATTTAGACATCCTGTAGTGTTTTTCCGCCTGTAACCCGCAGATCATTAGCAGGTTGCTTTACGGGGCCAATTTAATAGCCGTAAGTCTTGCGGGCTACATTACGGGCTACTGTTTTACACGTTGAGGGAATTTAATAGGGCTGTTGGAGGAATGGGAGGAGGAGGAGAGCAAACATGCCAGCCACATTTATAATTAATTACTTCATATAATTGGGCTAACAGGTCTCTCATTTTTAACTATTTTACTTATAAGCTCGCTCATTTCATCCAGTAGCAACTGAAGCTGAATGTTCCAGGGAACTATCCAAGATTGGCATTCAGCTACTGAATATAAAGGCACAAGTTTGTTTGAGATAACTTTGTATCTGATAAACTAGTGGCTCCAAAAGCATTTAGAGTTATCAAGTGATAATTTTGCTTTTAATTAAATAGAGAAACTATATTTATTATTATAATTTTTGGTACTTCATCTGAATCTATTAGAAGGACCACTGTATTCTGGAAAAATTAAATCCCTTTTACACTTTTTATAAACATTTTAGTGAAATATATAAAATATTTTTGGTTTATTTGCTATATTTTGCCACACATATTGCTCAGTATTGGGGCAGTCATCCCCCTCTCGGATTCTCCCTCACAGAAATCCTCCTCAATTAAAGAGCCATCTACATAGCTGGGTACAGTCCACTTGCAACATGACAGGGTGAGCCTTCAAACAGCTGTTACAGTAAATCACCTCAATAAAAGAAAAGCAGCATTTTATTAAACAAGTATAGTTTAATAAATTATTGTCCAGCACACAAAACTTACCAATAAATAAAAACTAATATTATTTAGAAAATGGATATGAATTACTATAATAGTTTCCATTGTGTGTAACGACTGCGTGTGCCTGCGCAAGCAGGCGTTACCATCCGCAATTACAGAGTTAAATGCGTGTCGGTATTGGCTCATATGCAAGGCGCGGCATAAGCCGCGCATGTGCAATGTGTAGCGGGATCTGTGCGTGTGCATTGCGCGCCGCGAGGGGGGACAGCCACGTTACTGCACAAGTGCGGAGATGGGGGGGGGGGGGGAAGGCAGGGTAGGGGGTTTGAGAGAGAGATATATGGGGGGAAGAGAGACAGGGGGGTGGGAGAGAAACATGGGGTGGTCAGAGACAGGAGGGGGAGACATGTTGGAGAGAGAAAGGGAAGAAGGGGGAGAGACACAGGGGGAAAGAGACATGTGGGGGAGAGAGACAGGGGGAAGGGGGGACACAGGGAAGAGGGTGGGGGGGAGACATGGGGGGTAAAAATGGGAGTGGAGGAGAGACAGGGGAGAACACAGGAGAGGTGGGAGAGAAACATGGGGGGGACAGACGAGGGGGGAAAGAGACAGGGGAGGGAGAGAAACATGGGGGAGAGAGACATGGGGGAGAGAGACAGGGGAGGGGGGAGAGACACAGGGGGAGGGGGGAGAGACACAGGGGAGGGAGTGGGAGAGAAACATCAGCAGAAGACTGTCCTGGGACAGTGGGAGAGGAGAGGGGTATGCAATGGCTCTTTCCCAGCTCCTGTGGATGGGGAATGCTTATCCCCAGTGGAGACAGAACATTTTTTTTGTCCTTGGAATGCACTGTCAAGCAACGGCACTTCTAAACCAATGGATGGCGTTTCTGGGACTCTGGCCGAGCTGACAGAGTGCCTGGAGGACCTGGTGTTGCAGGTAAGGGACTTAGAGGACCAGTATGCCGCCTGGTTGGGAGTTGTTGGAATCCCTGGTGTGGAGCCCTATTTGTCAATTGGGCTGAAAGAAGCACTGTGGGAGCTGGCATATGGCCTCTGGATTGTGGGGTGGGTACTTTTCAGCGCACAATAGATGTGCTCAAGAGACGTTGTAACTCTATGGGGGTGGCCCCATGGTCGGATGAGGCGGTTTCACTGATGCAATCGATCCGGCAGGAAGTACAACTGGAAGCAGAATATCTGGCCCTGTTAGATGAGGCATCCCTGGATGGGATGTGGTCACCACGTTGGGAGGGGTCATGCCAGCCAGGCATGAAACAGAACCACCTAGCAGAAACTACACGGACCCAGCTAAATTTTGCCAAGGCTGGGTCAGAAGATAAAGGTATGGACTGTTGGGAGAATTCTGATCTCACGGATTCTCAAAGTAACAATGATGCTTTCATGCATGGGGTTGACTGTGAAGAAGAAGAAGAACTGGTCCCTATCTTTAGGGGGCTGAGCCTTGCCCAGTTAGAGGCATGGGGACATTATCCTCAGAAAAGAGAGAACTATGAACTAAGAGCAAATCTTCAGACCAGAGAGAACCCTAGATTTAATGAACAACAACAACTTTTTTTAGAGAGAGGCAGGATCCCTGTGAAGGGGCCAGAGAGGACACTCAGATCCAAGGGAAACAGGAATGCTTGACTCCCAACCCCTCTAACCCCCCAGCTATGAATTCACAGATAGTCAATTTGTCCAATTTTCCCCTTAATATACATCATACCTCAGTGTTACAGAAAGGTTTGACATTTGTCCCAACATCCAGATCAGATACATTCACACATATAAAAGATTTAAACCTCTTCGCCCGCAAGCTAGCACTGCTCAAATTCTATAAACTGAAGGAGGAGAGAGAATGTATGAATCTGGGTGTGGGAAAGGAAGACATAGAAACTTTACAATCTCTGTTGTCTTTGCTAAAAGAGAATGAACCAGTTGATCCTATGAGTAAAGTCAAATCTAAAACCTGGAGAAATAAGAGTACTTTTACACCAGGAATGAAAGACTATGCCAATATCTGGGTCTTTCTTCAGCAGACCACCTTAGAGATTGAGAACATAGACTATTACCAACTGAAAAAGGTATTCAATTTGACTAGTAATGAATTCATAGCATTAAAAGAATTGGAGAAGTGCAAGGAGATACAAATCATGAGGAATATAGAGATATGTGTAACAGAATTTTGGGTGACAATAGCACATATAAGGTGATCCAAAAAAATCCAACCAATGAGTATAAGACACTCTTGAAAACTATTTTGGATAATGCTATGAAAGAGGACCTTATTGATGAGCAAACCTATAGGTTTTTATACCCCAAATTTCCTACTATCTCGATTTTCTATTCCCTCCCTAAAATACATAAAAAGAAATCACCTATCCCTGGTAGGCCTATTGTATCCGGCACTGACAACCTGTCCCATAATGCCAGTTTATTTATTGACCACTATCTGAGAGAATTGATAGAGAGTCTACCCTCTTATGTCAAAGACACCAATGACATTTTAAAGCAGCTGGATGACCTCCATATACCTAACTCAGCATGGCTAGCCTCTATTGATGTAGAAGCCTTGTACAGCAGTATACCGCATGGATGCGGTATAGAGGCCCTTGGTTACTTTTTAAGTATGAAAGGTGTTATTCACACCAAATTTAATGGACTTCTCCTGGAACTGCTGGAATTTGTGTTGAAGCACAATTATTTTACGCACAATAACAAATGGTACCACCAGCAAAAAGGGACATCCATGGGTACACCATGTGCTCCCAGTTATGCCAATCTGTTCCTGGGTTGGTGGGAGGAGAAATTTGTTTTCCAAGAATCTACATCCTCACTCTCTGAACACGCATTAATATGGAGGCGCTATATTGATGATGTGTTAGTGGTTTGGACAGGCACTAAGTCTGAATTTGAACAATTCATGTCTGACCTCAACACCAATGATTTGGGCCTTAAATTCACCTATGAGTTAAACCTATCCTCTATTACATTCTTAGACTTGTTGATAACAAAAGATGAGGAAGGAAAGATATCAACCACTACTTATAGGAAGGATACAGCCACAAATTATCTGTTGACCTGGGATAGCCAGCATTTTGAACCCCTTAAAAGGGGGATACCAAGAGGTCAATACCTTC
This sequence comes from Discoglossus pictus, assembly GCA_027410445.1. Lineage (NCBI taxonomy): Eukaryota > Metazoa > Chordata > Amphibia > Anura > Alytidae > Discoglossus > Discoglossus pictus. The sequence goes on along the minus strand of CM050164.1, from coordinate 365,995,334 downwards.
GAATAAGAAGGAATTGCAGTTCTGATGCAGAGTTCAAACTAGAGGCAGATAAACTAAGAACTAGATTTAGAGACAGAGGCTATTCAAATAAATGTCTCAAATCTGCTTTTAACTATGCATCTAACTGCAGTAGATCTGAACTTCTAAATGGCCTTAACAATAATACAGATAAGGAAAGCAAACTATCCCGCTGTATTATGACTTTTGGCTATAACTCTGAGGCTGTCAGAGACATTCTATCCAGACATTGGCACCTTTTGAGGAGTGACGATGATCTAAAAGATGTTCTAACGCCTAAGGCCTCCATCACATACCGTAGGGGCAAAAACCTAAAAGATAGATTGGTCCATAGTCCTTTTAAAGAACAGAAACCTGGGACCTGGTTAAAACCCCTAACAGGATGTTTCAAATGCAGCAAATGTAAATTTTGCAGGTATGTTACACCTTCAAAAATATATGAGCATCCTATTACTGGGGAAAAATTTAAAATAAAAGAATTCATGAATTGTTGTTCTATGGCGGTTATCTATGTGGCCACCTGTATTTGCAGGAAGATCTATGTAGGAAAAACGAGGCGCCAGTTGCGCCGCAGGATTGGCGAGCATATTTACAGTATCAAGAATGCATTGGATACACCAATTGCCGGCCATGTTAAATATTGTCACAACAATAAAAGTGAAGTCTTATCTTTTTGTGCAATAGACCAGGTCCATATAGGCGCAAGACAGGGAGATTTGGAGAGAAAATTATTACAATGTGAGGCACGTTGGATATACCAATTGAAGGCCCAAGTACCCTATGGACTTAATGAGGGGTTCACTTTTACGCCTTTCATTTAGTACTTGGTTCTCTTCTCTTTTTATGATATATGTGATTTTGCTCATCTTTGCTTGGTCTTCTCCTGTCACATAGATACACTGCACACTTTAGCCCTCACTAAGTTTAGTTTCCTATCTTCCCCTTCTTTCACATTTATACATATTCACTTTAGTGAGTATTTTTGTCCCATTCCCAGCTCCTCATTTTCATTTTCATCCTATTTGGATGGACCTTATGCATTGATATCAACAATAAGTGCACTAGTGCACATATCATTGTCGTTCCTATGCCTTTGCACGTATATCTCAGTAGCCCCTTGTATATATTATATAGATTATCTGTACTATCTCCATTACTCTTCCGGCCCTTTATGGGCAATATATTCACTATTTTCATGTTGCCTAGGCGACAGCTCCCTATATAAAGCTCTTGGAGACAGCGTTATACAATTTTCCTTTGACAAAGACGTGGTACGTCGAAACGTGTCAGGCTCCTAGCAACGACGCTGCGCACGTCATCACGTCAGACGTGCGCATGCGCATTGCAAACCTGGCGTTCGAGCCCTCCAGGAACCGCGTATTTGCTACAATTACGGCCTAGTTTAAAGCTCCTTATATCCCATTAGTGGCATACTGTGTCTGCAAGTACCTGACATCACCTATTATAACCCAAACAGTTGGGGAACGGCCTCTACCTTGTATATACAGCTTTAGGCACTTTTTGTGCCATACCGTCGTTAGATACCAATAAGTGTATACAGACACAGCTTGGATTCTATGCTGTGTAACATATAGCTGTTGTGACGACTTTATCTGTATTCTAGGTTGAGCTCCCTTTAAGTTTGACTCATATAGGTACAACCTCCTAGTACCTTCATTAAAGTATAATAGGTGTGTCAGTAAGGCATAAAGTGACCTATACCTCATTATAATAGGTGTGTCAGTAAGGCATAAAGTGACCTATACCTCATTTTTTTTTGCAAGTATATTGCTTTGTCTAATGTACCCTCTAGACACTTGGAGGACATTTATTTAGGCATAAGGGTGCTTTATATATATACCATTTATGAAACAATAGGTCTTTTATGCCCTGGTATCTCCTTGCAATCATTTTGGCTCGCCCGCTAGGTGTGAATAGTAATACCCACTCACTTAAGAGTTATACATTGCACAATACCAGTGCTTCAGGGTTCTTTACTATTCTTTGCATCTGCCATTTTTTTTATTCCCTTTATTAGTGTTTTAACATTCCCAGTTTTTAAAGACGCCGCTGTCATTTACTTAATAAAATTACCTTTGTTTATATTCATCCCACCATTTTGTATACGGCATGGGGACATGGCCAAACCTCAGCAGTGCCAGGCTCAGGGGAAGACGTAGGGGAAAGCTACCCTGCTCCTAGAGTCACAGAATAACCTAATGAGCACTGGGCCCTACCAATGGACTGTAAGCTTAGTTTGGAGGTTCCTTGGATATCCATTGTCCAGGAGCCAGCCTCAGACCCTGGAGCCGAAACGGCATTGTAGATTCGTAATGTTATTAATGTGTTATGCGGTTCGCAAGCATTTTCCGTCATTTGTAATAGTGTATTTTGTTCGTTCCTGTGTGAAAGTGCTACTCATTTGTCATTGTTTTGCCTGGTCCGGGGGCTTGTAGACTCGTTTTAATTTTTTTCTGCGGCCATATTTTTTGTTCTCGCTTAGGCGATTTTCGCAATCCCAGACGCCCTGGCTGTTCCCCCGTGCTGTGGGTGATGTTTTTGTTGTACTTATTTGTATTTTGTTTGTGTTTTTTTATTTTTCGGCCATTAACCTCTTATTTTTTGTATGTCGTATTTTTTTTTTAAGTCCCCATCTCGTAAAGCGCTATTGTAGAGATTGCTAATGTTATTATTGTGTTACGCGACTCGGCAGCATTTTCTGTCATTTCGAAGTGTATTTTGTAGTTCGGTCATTCCTGTGTGAAAGTGCTACGCCTTTGGCAGTGTTTTGCACGGTTCGGGGTCGTGTAGCCTCGTTTTCGTTTTTTTCGGGGGGGGCATTTTTTTTCTTGCTTAGCCGATTTTCGCGTGGTGAAAGTCGTCAAAATCGGCTTAAATTCGCGTTACCCCTCACTCCCAGACGTCCTGCCTGTTCCCCCGTGCTGTGGGTGATATTTTTATTGTATTTAATGTTATTTTCTTTGTGTTTTTTGGATGTTCGCGGTTCGGCTGTTAAACTCGTATTCATGCTATCTCGTATTTTTTTTTTTCAAAGTCCCGCATCTCGTATTTTTTTTTTCTAACTCCTGCGTTTGTCATGTGCTTGAAGGCTAATGCGATTGCACGTTTACGAAGTGTTTTATGGCTAAGTCCTGCATGTTTAATTGCCTTCACTGCGAGTTTAGTTGCCTTAACAGCTCGCCTCGCATAACAGGCGATGAGCGCCTTCGGGAGGCTCGCAAGCGATGAGCACCTGTGGCGCAAAGGATGACGACGTCTCGCAGTTTGACAACTATTATATGTGATGTATTTCTTAGTGCTTATTGTTAAAATATGATTACTGTTATACTGTATGTATGTTGGTTTATGTATTATGTTTCATGATATAGGAATTGTTGTAAAGAAACATATTAGCTATTCTGCAGTCTATTGCACCAACCTATTGTGTTACAATGTTGTTATCTGAGATACTTCACTCAGCCCACCAAAATATAAGGATGAGATTAAAGAGCTGATTTCATCAGAGGTACAGGGTTTCCAAGTAAGCAAGAGGCAGCCTATTATTTACAGATGTGGCTTACTGATTGGCCATCCTGTGTGCCAATTTTTTTTATAAAATGTGCCAATTAATAAAGGTATGACAGTGGTATCTGTACTTCCATAGACAAGGTGTAAGCATCATTGTGTGCATTAATCCTAATTCTAAGGGATTATATGGTGTTCCTGATCTTCTGGTCTGCTGAAGCAAGTTCCTGGGCGTGGTTCCTGCGTATGGTACATCTTCTGCTATCAGACGTGTACAAGGACCGCACAATTCTGCTGGATAGGTTTGAACTAGGTTCTTACCAAGTCCAATTGAAGTAGCAGATCGTGACATAGGTAATAACAAGTACTTGAATGTTATTAAAATGCATTTCCTATACTTGCTTTCCTAAACTAAAATTGAAGCATGCAATTTTTAGCTCTCAGTCAGCCTTTCAAATCCATCTACAATCAAAGAATATGAGCCCAGTCTTTTACTTTTTAATTGTGTTACACTAAAGATAATAAACCCAAATCCCCAAAGAGTAAGCATTATTTCTAGGTAATGATATTTCATGGAAAATAAAAGTAAACTACTGTTTGTGAGTGGATCACAAAAGTTTTTTTTCTTTTTTTTTTGCGCCGTTGAGTCGTTCCCAACTCTTTGTGACCTCATGGACTATAACACACCAGGTACATCTTTATGTCCCTGGTCATGCTGATCCACTTGGTTTTCATGAAATAAATACTAGAGTGGGTTGACAATTCCTTTTCCAGTGGGCCACAGCATAAAGCTACTGGTATTCCTAGATGGTCTCCCATCCAGGCACTGACCAGCGAAACCCTACTTGGCTTCAGGGTGGTGTGATCTCTTGGTTCCCTGACTGGAATCGAACAAAGGAAACCACCAAATCCGAATCACTGGACCACCAGGGAACCCCCAAAAAAGTATTGCTGATAGATAAATATTGCCACATTCAAAAATATCTATAGGAAAATGCATTTTTTTTTAAAAGAACATTCACTTGACAAAATACTTGTCATTATCTATGGTTTTAAATTATATCTTTGGAATCTTTGAACGTGTCTGTGATGTTTGCAAGTAACCAACAGTATTTGCAGCTGTGTACGCCATAGGTGTGAGGGAGAAGGGAGAGGTGAGGATGATTTGTTAGATAATTGGATCTCATCACATTTGGCAGCAAACTCATTCTGCACATGCTCAGAGGAAGGTAAACTTGCATCAAAAGATAAAATGTGAATGGCCTCTCACACAAAGTATCATTTATTCTTCCAGCACAAGCATCACAATGTTTGTTTTTCGCAATAGAAAGTAGCTTTCTATTTTTTTCTTAGACTCAAAATTTTCAAACATACAAATCATCACTGTATAGTGCACCTTTACCATGATTTTAGTTCAACATGCCAGCTTTATGGGAACAAATAATGTGAGAGGAAGCATTTTGTCATGTGATCTAATGGGTTGTAAGAGTGAGGTAGGATGTAGTGTGAGCAGTTTTAGGTTTGAAGAAAAGGATGTGGGTATAGAGGTAGAGGAGGCAGAAGAGAGAGGGGGAGGATATGATGTAGTGAGAAGGAAACATGAGGTGTTAACAATATTTTGCTTGCTTGTATTTTTAAATAAATATACACAGTACCAAACATAAGTATAAACTTACATTTCATAATATAATGACTGGAGTCATTTTTTGTTATGGCCCAGCTATATGAATTGTGTATACATCACAAGGTCTCAATCACAAAGTGTGGTGGACGTTTTAGGGACAAGAACCTCTGTGATAAATGTGTTTTGAAATAGTTCTTTATATGTTGAATTTAGTTATCGTGTTTTTTCAATGAGCAACATTGTTGCATGAGAGTGCGCATATGGGTCTGTGTGACAGTCTTTTACATGTGGAGCTGTATTTTTTGTAGCTTATATCAGTGTATCAGCTTTATCTATTGGCACAGTGTGATAACTTCCTGCCATAGGCTAAAATAGATAATGTATCAAGTGCTTTGGGTTTGTCCTGACTCAGTTTAAAAATTTCCTATGATCCAAATATACACCTGACCTGAATCATTTGTCATTTTTTCTGTATGTTGCACTTCTGCTGTACTATAGGGAGCTCAATAATATTTGTCTATAATTCCATTTAGCTTCATAGTCAACTCTTTTATTGTATCATCTACTGGACTTCAACAACTTAATCACTGTTTAGAAATCGTACTTCATGCTCTACTTTTGTCTCAAAGGTATATAAAAGTTCCTGGGTTTCAAATGTTTGGTAAGAAACAGGCAGTAATTAACAGAAAAATATGTGTTATATAGATAAGTTCAGTGTACTTACAAAGTTATAGACAGGAGAGTAAAATCCAGCTTTGCACACCCACAGGAAGCTTACATAACCAAGTACGAACAGAAAAGGCAGCCAGGTACAGAGTTTGAACTTTCTGGTAGAGACCGAAGGAAGTACTTGCTGCTGAATGGAATGACATGGTTGGCTGGGACCTGAGTGCACAGCTGAATCAGAGGACAAGGAGCGGGACTACATATCCCAGGCTGCTTTGCAACACAAATGTATCAGATAACCTCTGCTTTCTCCTGATTGGCCAAAACAAATTATGAATTGTTTGCTAATCTTAGCAGGGATTTTCTGGGGTGTCAACTAACAAAACCTGCAGCTTGCAAACTGAAAAGATTTAACAAACATCAGGATGAGCTTATAATGTTTATTTTGGTATTTTTTCATTTTCTCCTTTATCAGATCCAAGACACTTAGATATGCCTTTAATGTTAATACCGATGTTTTCGCATCTCCTGAATAATTACAGTGGCCCTTTTTAAGCTAATGCAAGTGGTTTTTTATAGTTACCTCTTAAGTCACGATGGATGTAGTATTACTTTATTTTCTTATAGCACTCCATTTTGCATGGTCCCTTTAATTACAGCAGATGATGTTCAGAAATGCACCCTGTCAAGACATTACATAATTTAATATATGGATATTAAAAGGAGCTCACATCTGTATTGATTAAACTATATTTTCATGTGCCCCCTCACCCTCTCAGTACCTTCCTATCTAATTACTAAACTTGTATTCATTATGGGCATGGTTAAACATAACCGCTAAATTACACCTATTGCCATAATTATACTTGTTGCATTATAATGGAAATCAAAATTCTAATACACATTTCTTAAGTTCACAAGTAATCAGTGATCTGTGGTTTGTATTATAATTGAAGTTGACAGTTGTTAAAAATTAAACATTAGCTGTTAATAAATAAATGTATATACCAACGCTCAGCTTCTTATATAATGCAAATCTCAGATTCAATTCCATATGAATTTATGCAGCAGACACAGAATAATAAGGATGTAGTGATGGTTGTTGTTGGTGCATTTGAGACCTCATTATAATTAGAAATAAAGCAAGTCTCGTAGTAAGCACATGGCATCTCATGGTCTAGGATTACTTCTCACCAAAATGCAGGAAAATATGCCAATAATGCCATTGAAGGAGCTTAGAGGAGCCAAGTGCCCATCTGGGTGGCATACTGAGGGCTATGGAGTGCAGCACACCCATAACTCTCTTCTAACCATCTCTGGTACGTTGTTGCATCATCTACATATTCTTATACTAATGAGCACCCTATCAATAGCCCTGTTAAATAAAACCGGTTAAAATTATATGGTGTTTTCTTTATACTGCAGGTCAATAACATCAAAAGTACATCCACCAACCAATAGAAGGAAACCCATGATGTCATCCAAACTCGGTATTGTAAAGCTGCTAGATTGGCCCAAATAACCTAATGGTTCAGCAAAGAGCACCTGCCACCATAGGTGAAGATTGAAAAAAATATCCTTGGAGAATGCAACCTCTGTATTAGCCAGGTATTATGGCTTAGCTTACATCATAAACTTAACACTTCTTCCTTCCCCAATTGTGTATTTAAGTCATTGGTGATCTTGTCTCAAACTCACAAAAGAATACCACTCGTAGTGCCAGGTACAAGGCTCAACCCCCTATGGTTATACCAGAAGACTACACCGATTAATAGGCTATCACAATTTAAATGGTGGTTAGATAATGATTGGACTACAACTGCTGATCTCCCGCGATATTCAGAGACTAACATCACCTACCTTTAAAGGAATGGCTCAATCTTTCCCAGGTACATACTGTATCACTGTTACTAAAGTACTCAAAGTTAATACTCTAGCTAGGTCCACACCCTTCGAAAAATGCTGTATGGATAACCCTAATGGTAATGGTAATATATCCACTATATACAATTTCCTACCAGTCCATACCGTCTAAACTCGACTATCAGCACTCTTGGGAATTAGAACTTGTCATTACCTTGATCGATGGGCAGTGGAACAAAATTCATAAGCAACCTGCTGGCTACTCACTAAACACTACTCTGAGGGAAAATGTGCACAAAACTATCATGAGGTGGTACTTGACACCTGCCAGAATGAAACTTTCCAACCCCTCTTTAGATGGCAACTGCTTCAGAGGATGTAACGACTTAGGCACCCTTAAACATGTCCTCTGGGACTGCCCAAAGATTGCCCATATATGGTCGGAGACCTATCATATTTTGGAGAGATTGTGGGATCGCAAGATTCCCCAAAGCATTCTGAGTTTCTCATGTGGCCCCTTTGGGAAATGAATTGCTCGCCCCTGCTATAAAGGGTCTTTGCAAAGAAGCTCAACTGTTATCAAATCAAGTGTTTTTTGGCAGTGCAAATTATACTAGCCAAGTCGACGATCCCTACATATACTGCAGTTTTGGCGAAACTCAATTTTATTTATTCCATGTTTATTATCTCAGCCGACCTACAGTCCTATTAAATTCCCTTAACGTGTAAAACCATAGCCCGTAACGTAGCCTGCATGACTTGCGGCTATTAAATTGGCCAGTAAAGCAGGCCGCTGCTGATCTGCGGATTATGAGTGAAAAAAGCCTACGGGACGTGGAATGTGGAGCTTCCTGTTACATTTTCAATCATGCTATTAAATTGCAACAAATTCACTGGCGTTCAACCCCGTAACGCACAAATGGAGCCAAGAAGCCATTGGGTACCAGAGAGGACCCACTAGATGGGTAAAGTTCAATCTGTAGCACTTTAAATGCAAATATACACATATTAATGTACTTGTATGAAAAGGGAAAGTAATATTAGGTATTGAAATATGTTATAAATAGCACAACATTCTGAAGCTCGTAAATCTGCAATATAAAACATTTTTTTTATGTTTAAATTCTGTGTTATATCGATCCCGGCAATTAATGTGTTAATACATATAATGGAATTCGCATGGACGAGAATATCATATTTTGGCTTTATCGATATTGCATTATTTCTGGAATGTGGGTCCGATCGTAACACGTAATTGAAACCCATAGGTCTTTGAAATCCCACCTCCATTTTTCAGTGACGTAATGATGACGATCTCTGTTGCCATTGGCTCCTTCTAAACCCATACCTTACGGGTTTAACTAATTGATCACGTTCACGGATGCGCATCCAAAATTCAACAAATGGTTTACTGGTTTGCGTCTCAAGCCCGTAACTCCCGCCCTGCTCGAATTTAATAGCTCTGTAACTCAACCAAATTTCAAGCACGCAGTCGTTGCGGGTCTCATGTTGCACTTACAGGCTTGGAATTTGATGTGGCTGCTAGACTCTACACAGAAAATAAGCTTCTTGTTGGGATACCTGGACCCTTAGGGTTGGATGGTAGAGATTCAAGATTAAAATAATAAATGATGGGTAATCTTTCAGGGCAACCATGGCTATATATTCCACCACACCTACCCCTTTTTTCTTTTTTTCTTCTTTTTCTCTAGTCTCTGTTTTTCTTTACTTAATATTCTCTTTCTTCCTTTGATTAAGGATGCTCTTACAAACATGTTAATATGCAACATACTGTATGTGTAATTAAAAACAGTAACATCTAAAAGAAAAGAAAAAAAAAGACTCAAACAAAATTAAAAAGTTATTATGGTTTGTTTTTACTTCCCTAATGATAAACCTTTACTTTTTATGTTTTGCTTTTGACGCTTTTGGGTAAATATATTAACTTTATTTCCTCAATAAAAAATAAAAAAAGGTGGTTCACATATACTGAGATTATACAAAGTATAAAAAATCTAATAAAAAGACTAAAAGTACATAAAAAAGAGTGTGCCAAACTGCCTATATACTAGTTGTTATTGTTTATTAGTACAGAGATTATTCTACAATAATGCAGAACACACTAAAAATATTAACAACATTCAAGGAAGTCATCAGGTGGTCCTCAAAGCCCCTCACCAATATTTAAGTGCTCCGCAAAGGCCCTCAGCAGTCATTAAAAAAATAAATAATTGCAGAGTTTTATGTCTGACGTTCCTGTATTTTTACAGATGCAATCATAATCCTACATGGGACTTGTTTCAGGGTTCATAACGTTCACAAATACTATGGGCCTCATTCAATTGCGATTTGGCCAATTGAATAGGGCTCTAAATAAGCACATAGCATATTTTTTTACAAAAGTTTTTAGATAGTGAAGACCTTGCTTTTGGATAGAAGTTCACTAACTAAAAACTTAAAAAAAAAATATATGCTATGTGCTTATTTAGAGCCCTATTCAATTGGCCAAATCGCAATTGAATGAGGCCCTATATATTTACTAGCGCAATGCTGTTGTTTGCCTCACAATGCGAGGCTCTCCCCCGTCCCCATATGAATATATATGATATCTAAAAAGACAGTGGGGTATCTCTTCTATGTTAGAGGGACATGGAACATAATTCATGCTAAGAACATGCTTTAAATATTGCATGAAAAAAATAGGATCTGGAAGGTTTCTACACTTTACCAAGTATGTAACATACCTATGTATATAGTTACTTTTATGTACTTTGCTTTATTTAGAAGAGCTTATAAGATCTGTTTTTACTGCCTAAATTAAAAAAAAAGTCACTGTATGGGTCTTCCCACTGCAACGTATTCAGACACTGATTTGCAGTGTAGTGTGCTAACCTATTACCAACCACGTCTCAGCAGCATGTTTTCTGATAGACTAGAACACTACTCTGCACGTCCAGCCAAACAGAGTCTGTGCCTGCATAAGCTGCAATTGATAGACCTATACATGGATTATTTGTTTGATTTTAGGCAGTACAAATAGAGCTTAATAAAACAATGTACATACATGGGGCCTCATTCAATTGCGATGTTGCCAATTGAATAGGGCCCTAAAGAAGCACATAGCATATTTTTATTAAAGAAGTTTTTAGTTAGTGAAAACCTTTCTTTTGCATAGATGCTTGCTAACTAAAAACTTCTTTAAAAAATATATGTTATGTGCTTATTTAGGGCCCTATTCAATTGGCCAAATTGCAATTGAATGAGCGTCATGGTAAATAAGTACATAGGTATATGACATACTTCTCATTCTGGATTGCTTCCTTGTCATGGTGAAGGGGATTGTGTACTTCAATGAAGCTGTGAGCTATACCATGTAGGGTCACCCACAATGGGCAAGTCATAGCAGAGAGGTCTGACAAACTGAGGTCCACTGGAGAAGGAACTGGCAACCCACTTCTCTTCAGTATATTTGCCAAGAAAACTGTATGGATAAGCATGACAAGAGATATAACAAACTTGCATGGCATGCTGCAGTCCACATGGTCACAAAGAGTCGGACACAACTGAACTACTAACCATACCTTCTAAAATTCAGAAATCTTCCATTTCCCTTTAAGTAAAAGCTATTTAACCGTCATTAAAACTAATATAAAGTGTACAGAGCATACCTAAGTCTGTAGATCTAATTGACAGACACATATGACTTCTACACTGCTCATTGGCTGACAGGGGCACAGGAGTATCTATTTGTACATAAACAGAGATGGACATAAAGGTAAATTAAACATGCGGCAGCACAATATTAATGTGTGGTTATGCTTTATCCACCACCATACCACACACTGCTACTGAGTGACTCCACACACTCCCACCCTGGACCCACCTGGTCACATATTGCAGCTCTGTCTGTACCCGGGACCGGAGCTTCTTCCTGCTCTGCACACAACAAAGTCCATAGCAACCGAGCCCCAGCAACACGGCCAGCGCTGGGCTCAAGTGCGCATGCTCAGTGACAGCTGCCAGGCTCCAATCCGCATGTCCAGAGTATTAGGGCTAGAGATGAGAAGAATAGAGTGACGTATGCACACTGAGACACACATGGATGAGCAAATGGGCCCCAGCGTAGTTATACAAATCGGTCACTGTTATTAATAAATGTGCTCACCAGATCACACTGCAGAGCAAGAAGTTAGTGTCTGTTCCCAACTATCCCCAAATCAGGTTGTTTTTAGGTTATTCTTAGAGTATGAAAATCTGACATTACATTGATATGTACATTGTGTTATCCATTTTTTCCTAAATGGATCATTCCCATGAAATGCGCTAATATTTTTATGGCATTTTTATGCAAATGAGCACTTCTGACAATTATATTGTTTTTTTTCTGGACCTGAAATCTAGTACATCAACCTCCTTGTATATGATTTAAAAGGCTAAGTCCAACATTTTAAATATGTTGCTCTGATGAACTAAAACATGTACCTTTCATTTATTTTATGTATGTACAATTATATGCTCTTCATCTCTACTATCTAGATAAGGTGATGACAGAGGTAGATATGGATAGATCAGGCCATGAAGCAATGAACATGAGCTTGAGGGTGCTAAGAGGTGTGTTGGCTGATAGATGTGGCTGGAGTGCTGAGGTCCATATGGTCACAGAGAGCCGGACACATCTGAACAACAACTATCTTTTAAAACTACCATACTTATTACTTTGCTTGTTTATAACATTAACTTTGATTATATGTTTTGTACTACAAAAATGATCCATTGAGGTAGGGACACAGCAGAATAAAAAATATATTTACTTCCAATAAACTTGCATTGCCATTCGGCATTTCTAATATTATTCTTATGGGTGCTTATTGCCAATGATAGACATTACCACCAGAGGGTCTAGAAATATTATTTTCAGGATAAGCCATATGATGGAGAATGAGCACATGCAGACCCCAGGGAGTAACAGTGGTGGGCAGCCAGGTCTTACAAGTGTTGCCAACAGTCCAGGATTTCAGTCTCTGTCTGCATGAGCATAGGTGGATCAATTAGAATGGAACTGATTAACTCAGGTGTGCTAAAACAAAGAGTACCTAGATACAGAGAGAGACATTAAAATCCTGGACTGTTGGTGGCCCTCGTACGACTGTGTTGCTCACCACTGGCTTACTACATATGAAAGATCTATCCCGTTGTGTATGCGCAAGAAATCGCCAGCACTGACAGCTGCAATGCCAGGAAGTAGCCGCTAGACGGCGCCGTCAGGTTTCAGAAAAGGCCTATATTTATTCCCCCCTCTGACGTGGTGCAACTCCACCGCGCAGAATCAACAGCAAAGCCATTGCTATATTTGGCACGGGCACTCGGCCCTCAAGGGCCTCGGGTGTGCCTCTCAAAGCTCAAGGCCTCTTATGTCGGCGTGCCTTATATGCAATGTGCAACAGTATTCCGAAAATCGGTATCACCATCTAGCGGTTGGTGGCGGCACTGCTGCTGCCAATCTTTTGCGTAAGGGAAGAGGGAAAGGACCCATATAAAGATAAAAAGGGAGCCCTGTTGGTGTTATAGGTTAGATTTAAAATAACTCTTGCTGTGCCCTTGTGGTCTCTTTTAGTAAAATTAGCCACAATTACAGAGCACCAATAGTGTTTATAACATTGTGTGTGTGTGATATTAGTGCCCACATACAGGAAATAGCAGAAGGCTGACTGTACTAACCTCTCATATGAAATGTGCATTTGAAATCAGGATGTGAAAGAAACAGCATTAAAACTTTGGCTCCTCGCTGTGTATTTTGTTAACATGCAATTTCAGTACCATATAGCTATTTTATATCAATCTAATTACACTATATCTACCAGGATGGTTCATATATCGATCTTACAGTGCATATTGTATCAGAGATATAACAGATCTGAGTGCATTCAGCATTTTGAATCTCCCTAATGATGCTCTGGTGGTTTAGTCATAATAACTGCTGAAAGCTTTTTTTTAACCCAGTAGGCAATTGGTACGCTTGTAAAATCAAGTGTGAAAACCATAGCATGCGTATTTTTCTTTTAAAGATAATTTAATATTTAAATCATTCTGCTGAGGACCATTTCATGTCACTGATGATTTCCACAGATGAAGTTTTAATGCCGACCCCTTTTAAGGTGACTGAAAAAAACTGACTACAATCACTGTTCTAGTATTGTGGCATGTAAATAATATAACATTGCATTATCAGCACATTGCCAGCTTTACCACCTGTTGGCACATTTCTTTGCCACACAAGTCTTTGGTTGAATAAAATAATTTCAAGATATACTTCTAAAGTTACATTAAAGCCTACGTACATACAAATAGATGATTATATTCCAAATGAGACTCCTGGGAAAGTCTACATGAAGGAAAAACATGTATGAGGATGCCACATGTGGGTATTTTATGTTAAACACACGGGGGATGCCACATGTGGGTACTTTATGTTGAACACATAGGGGGATGCCACATGTGGATGTTTTATTTTATATAAGACTAATTTGTATACATAATGGGTAATTCCTCAAAGTCAGTACTAGACTAGTAATAGCAAATCCTTGTATCTTCTTTAACCACAACTACTATACTATGTAAATCTGAATTTATGGCACTAGTAGTTGATACCCCTCGATAGCCTTTTAAAACTGCTGTATTATCTTGGCTAGATCAGACGTCTTTCCTGCACTGTTACAAGAACAAATACACTGTTGTTTAATCTTATTTTGCTCCAATAATTGCTACATTGGTTGCATGCTAAATAATGCCACTGTAATGTAGTTCCTCATTTAACGAGGCTGAGAGGAGACAGACAAAACCACTAGCAATTTCTACATTTAAAGGGCCACTGCACAATGAAATAAATATATTTGAAAACTTTAAGTCTGACTAAGAGCATCATTAATCAGAAAAATGTCACATAGCTAGTTTTGAATGAGTAAAAAAAAAATGTTGATGCCGGTGCTGGACCCTGGAGGGATCCATGATATACTAGTGGAATCTGTGTGTGGTGTTTACGTTTCTGGAGCGCTACGGTTGCATTGATTGATGCAAGGTGTTTGCTTATGAGCCAGTGAGAGGTAAAGGGTATGGTGTCTATTTCAGTCTTATCCAGTTATCAAACAAAAGCTCTGGGCATCTGCCTGTTCCCTCTTTTCCTACCCCTCCCTCCACTTGAGAGGGACTGGGTGCTATTTGGAGAAGACTGCTGATAGGGACTGGCTGCTATGTAGAGATAGTATATGTATATATTAGTATATATATATATATATATATATATATACCTGAAGTGTAGTTTAGGGCCCTGTAGAGGATCTCGCCGGAAAGCAGAGAAAGCGCGCACCTCTGGTCATATATTTCTCAACAATTTTGCCTATTCCACATTTTTTCCTCTAGCCATGCATATACTGGGTGTTGACCCAAGCTAAGACTTGACAGGATATGTTATAAAGGCGTTTGAGGCAAAGTTGAAAGAAGCCTCTAAGAAGCAACCCACAATGGAACCAGACAGCAAAACAACTAAGTCCACAAGACTTAAGAGCTCACTCCACCAGGGTCACCTGCATTGAATAGGCAGTAAAATACAAGGCATTTATACAATTGATTTATTTATTGCAGAGCTGTGATCCTCTTCCCATGCAGCATAATCATTTGGATAACAGAAATTCATCAGATGCCAACTTCAGCCATAAATTCTTCATTCCATTTCAGAACATACTTATTAATAAGGTATCTATTTTTGCAGCAATCTGGTTTCTGATTTCCTACAATTTCGTCTTTAGCTTTGAGAAGGGTCAGTTGTTGCATGCTGCCCTTGTAGTTCAGGAAATTAAGACATTTTGTTTTACCCAAAGTAAAATATTCTATTACTAATCCAAATAAATGAAATATTTGCCATGCACCCATTGAAGGTTGAACCCCGTGTGAAGGTTATGATGTATTGGACATATAGCTGTTTACCAATATGGAATACATAATGTTGATGAGTGCATAGCATTTGAAGATTATTGCCACTTTTTCTATCCATTCGCAGAAAGGCAGATCTAACGAATGCTGTCATGGTTTGGATCAGCACAAAAATCACTACAGGGTGGACAAACAGTTTTGCTTTCACCCCACTCCCACTTAAGTTACATTAGGATGCTTTTTTTACCCTACCTGCATCGCTCGCATTTGTTTAATATGACAAATTATTTCTCAAGTGTTCATCTGGGCCTCATTGTGTTGGAGACAATTTTACTATATGTACTTAAAATGGGTCAGGGGTGTCACTGGTCATTATTTTTTTCAAATCCCTTTATGCCAATATTATAATTGTGTTTGGCCGAAGAGAACTGACAGATAAAGTGGTACATGAAGATAAGTTATATATCTTCATGTATGGTTGTTTCAAACTCTCTCACAGGTGTACATTTACTTTATTCTTGCTTTTGTGACCGTCAATAAATAAATTGTCTCTTGGCATTTCCAACATAATATTTAACAGGGGTATGTAAGCCAAACTAGAAGCAACATCATATCATACCATTAACTCCA
Organism: Discoglossus pictus; assembly: GCA_027410445.1. Taxonomy (NCBI): domain Eukaryota; kingdom Metazoa; phylum Chordata; class Amphibia; order Anura; family Alytidae; genus Discoglossus; species Discoglossus pictus. Next base: position 365,979,082 of record CM050164.1, on the reverse strand, counting down.
TTTCCATATGACGTATACTTTGAATTGCAAAGTGTACTAGACCAAAGAAGGGATAACTGTTAAAATCTCTTTGACTAATCAGGTGGTATTGGAAATAGGGGAAGGTTTAAAATTACATTTATGCAAGTGAACATTTCCTAATAAAGGCATAACTGTTTTTCAGATATGTCACATTTGTCACTTCCTTCTTCTAACCACATACTAAAGCTTGACAAAACCTTCGGATCACACAAACGTGCTTTGAAGATAAGCGTGCACTTTTTAAAGCTTGGAAAAGGTAAGTAAAATATTTACATTAATTTTTATGCGCCGACTCAATGAACATTTATTTACCTATTTTCCCACTGTGTACCTGTGTTTGCAGTATTAATGAGTTTGTTATTAGCTGTGACTAGTGTATCACTATTACTATCTAGATCTATGGCATTTTGTAGCTGCCTCCAGTACGACCAGTAAGTTCTGCAGCTGCACAGGAAGCCTGTGGTCAGTCAGTGCAACAGCTAGAAGTGAGTAATAATTGGATGACTTGCCTCCATGGTTTGAATTTAACACCATATACAAATTGTTCACTAAAAATAATTTATAAGAATATACTGGCTGCTCATTGTATTGATATTGCAAAGCATCATACATGTTCAAATAAGCTGATTTTATGGCAATTAAAATATCTGGGTCCTCATTCAATTGCGATTTGGCCAATTGGATAGGGCTGTATATAAGCACAGAGCATATTTTTTTACAGAGGTTTTTAGTTAGGGAAGACCTTGCTTTTGGATAGAAGTTCATTAACTAAAAACTTCTGTCAAAAAATATGCTCTGTGCTTATATAGAGCCCTATTCAATTGGCCAATTGCATTTGAATGAGGCCCATAGTATACATTTCATTTGTGTTATGTGTATCATGTGTTCTCATTTCATTTTTTTTACTGTGTATATTTTTATATGTAAAAAATATATATTCTGTTTTGTGTAATTTTCTGATAATGTGGCTTTCTGACTAGTCTGCACATTCACCTATATTTGCATGAATAAATTATAGTTGAATGTAATCTTATGTTTGCTTTAGTCAGCAGAGGTAGTAACATGCACGTGTACTATCTACAAATATTTATCTATTGGAACATGTTCAAATTCAGCAATAGTTTAAGAAAATAGAACCTCTAGAATCAGAGACTTCTATAATCAGAGCCCTGGTTATATGTGGTGTTTTTTTTTAGCAACAAAAACTATAGGGTGTTTAAGCCCTTTGGTCCACATTAAATAAGTAAATTTAAAGATTGTATTATATTTTAATTAGCATCTGTAGTTTTCTATTCATATGTTCTTGAAAGTGATTGTGCTTCTGTTCGATTAACTGTCTAAATTATAGTAACCTTTAATGTCAGTCCCAAGGGTGTCTACCTAGACCTAGGGCAGCACGTGTTCAGGGTGCAGCCGGCTGCTT